>JALIZH010007272.1:0-207619 GCA_030522465.1 Rhipicephalus appendiculatus
CAATCATGAATCAATCAATCAATGGAGCAACGATTCTGGTTGACTTTCCCACCTCTCTTTCCTTCCCGCTGCTAGAGACGCCGGTACAGCCAAACTTGCACCCTCTATTTCTTATTACGTATGGCTGCAGCGCCTATAAGTGATAAAGAAGCAAGGAAAAGCAGGTAAGTTAACTAGCCACACTTCCGATTTGCTACCCTGCACTGGAGAAATGTATAAAGGGTGAAAAGAGAGGTAGAATGAAAGAGAACGAGCAATAGTCGCGCGCACTTGACGTACCTACACCTGTAGGTGCACATCAACTCTACCAGTGGTCGCAAATAAATGTGAACCTTAGGTATAATAGCAGGGGCCGCGGAGGTCAGAGGGGCGCAGAAGGCAACCATGACACTCTATCAAACGTTTCACTGTAGCACTCACGTCATCATATGTGCGGCCCGTACGCACAGCCTTTTTACGCTTTCACTAGGATGCCATTCGCACTGCACGTGGGTTTGTGCAGTCCAAGTTTAATTTCCCGCTGTCTTCACCGTCCTGTCTGCTAGAAAATTCAATTTTGTAGTCGGCTTAACTCCACGCCGATGCAATTAAAATTAGATTTGCTCCTTCGCTGACAGAGGGGTTAGTCGAGGAGCAAAGTACCTCTCTAGAACAAAAAGAAATTTGGAAAAGTTCTTTATCTCTTTCATCAGAAGCTCAGTTCGCTGAAAACGCGTCAAATGAAAAATAAAGCTGACCCATGAGTTTCCCTCTAATGCACGGAGCCTGCAAAGCGTATCTTCTTGAAATTTATAATAAGAAGCGGAATCCCATTTGGAACCCACGGAGGCGAGAAACAATCCCTGCACGAAACTCTAATGAAGAGAAATAGCAGAATGGATTAAAGCGGGCGCAGTCGTTACTGAAGAAACGAAGAAAAAAAAATCCAGCTTTATTTCAAGCGAAGCTCTTTCTGTCGCGCAGTTGCATTAAGAATCAAGGCGTTGGAATTTAGCCACACACTTCGAAACGTTGCTTCCATATTATGGGTGACGCAGACCATTTCGTCGTGCACCTTTTCATTGAAAATCGCATTTCTGTGCCTGGAGGCACCAGGAAAACAACCATACAACGATTATTAATACTGTGAATAGCGCAAGCCTACTCATTAAACTGCCCACAATATGCCTATGCTACGTCGTCACGTGGTGGTTGCAAGGACTTACAAATGGCACCATATTGTCAGTATTCAGATTCAATTAAGTCAAGCGGGGCAAGCGTACAGAATGAGAGCATACATATCAATTTAAGCAAGACTAAATGAATAGCTGCAGTACGGCAGCATTCCTATTTGGTTATCATGAAACCTAGTGAGATACTCACATAGTAATGCAAACGCTGAAAAATGGCCTATGGATTTCGTCGCTGGACACAAGAATAACTAAAATCAATTAAAAAGCTTCTACACTATGGTTCCTTCTTTATATATGTACATGGAGTTGGGAGTGCTTTAACGAAAACTGTACATAACGTAATGGCGAAAAAAGTTAAGCATGGCTAGGCATAGCCAGCTCTTTCAGACCATCATTTCATAGAGACCGTGACCTTATTGCATAAGACTGACTAGGCCATGCGACTTGAAATGACTGTACGTGATATGCACGTCAGAGACCAGTGGAACATCTGTACTTGGCATGCGGCGCGCTAAAGAGAGGGTTGCTTCATTTTCAGCACTCCACGTACGTAAATGAGGTCCCTATTGGTTCCCAGAAGTTCTGGCTTCCTTATTTCTTAACGCTCCTTTTTTCGCCGGGTGATAGTTTCAATGACTTCCACCTTGTTGAATATTCCAGAAAAAAGTTTTTCGTTCGTCCAGATCGATAGAATGAAGGTGCGTTGGGCAGCTTAGCAGTCGACGTGTTTCTTCAAAGAAGAGAAATATTGAAAATGCTGAACGCGTAATATCTCGTGAAGTGAGAGCGATAACAAACGTGCAGAGATGTTAACTTTACTTCTAAGCTGACAGCCCTGCACTTCATCCCATTTTTGAAGAGGGGACGTCTGTCTTTTGCCCACGTTTTCAAATTCCTCGCCTCTTGTTGTTCGCGGTCACTGCGGTACCTATACAGTACCGGACGCCTATCTTAAATGTAGTCAAAGAATTTTAACATTGCCAGTGACCCACACCCAGTCGACATATTCGCTTACCTATAAGTCGTGTATTCGGCAGATAACTGGTGACGAACATGCAGTGGCGTAATTTAATTTATGCTCGGCAAGGCAGCATGAGCCAGAATTTGCAAAGTGGAGAGAACAGGCAAAGATAGTTATATATATAAAAAAAAAGGCTTGTTTCGCCATTGTTTCCATTCTCCACTAAAGGTGACCTTGCATGGCTCGGTCTTCCCTAATTAGCTCTTCGGCGCGCCTTCACCCCCCGAGGGACTGTCAATGGAGCTGGCTAAAAAGTCTGTTGGCTGAGCCTGTCAGAGCGGGTCAGCGATAAGGGAACAAATTGTCCGCTGCACTGAAGCACCGCAACCGGGGCACTAGGTTAGTTTATTTGGGTTTTCTGTCTGTTCCTTGCACCTCACCTGTAGCACGACTAATGAACACGTAAGAAAAAAAAGGACCGTTCTTTTTCCTTTTCTTTTCTCTTCCGTTTCCCGTTTGCGCTGCGACTTCTCTAATTAGAAATATAATGACCAAGTTGCAGGCTCTGTGTATCACCGCTGTCAGTAAGATATATAGTATTTTGTGAAGTTGCGAAGTGTCCGCTAGGTCATGATTCATCAATTCGCGAATTATGAAAGTGCACACTACGTGTCCGTAAGGCAACACAAGCACCTACGCCGCTACACTCTTTGTTGATGCTGAGGATCACCGTTAATGATGCCTTAGCGCTTTTTAATGGGTGGGCCTTTAAACCGCCCACTCGTTGCGAAATTCACATGGTTTGACCCGCGGTGCAATTCAACGCTTCTGCCAGGCAACATTTCAGGTGATAACGCGACACTTCGCACTGCATGACACCTATAGGGGGCTTTTTTCGAAATAATTTCGAGCACTGGAATAGCTGTGTGGTAGGACAACTGTGTGCCACGCAGAAGGACTGCGTTTGATTCCTGGCTCGGATCCGCGATTTTTAATATTAAGCAGAGAGGCGAGTGCGGATTATTTGCCTCCTATCGACCTGACTTGTTTCATTTATTATCCGACCCGTTAAGTGATGGGTGGAGAGCACGGCAAGAATGTTACCAACAATTGTATTTACCGCGAAATTACCAATGACTGTGATTCCGAAGCCCTTCAAAATGACCTCAATAACATTCTGCGTTGGTGCGACCTCTGGAAAATGCAACTTAACACTTCTAAATGTAAAGCAATGAAAGTTTCTCGTAACCACACACATTCATCTAACTACTCATACTCCTTGAATTCAATCCCGCTCGAATACGTCAGGTCCTATAAGTACCTTGGTGTCAACATTACTAACACTCTGTCCTGGTCCGATCACATTGACTTTGTAATATCTAAGTCTAATCGCACGCTAGGCTACATAAAACGTAACTTTCCTCTTGCACCATCATCATTAAAGAAACAGTTATTTATCACTTATATTCGTCCCATGTTAGAATACGCCTCATCCATATGGGACCCCGGCCAAGTAACATTAATAAACAAGCTAGAGGCTGTTCAAAATCGCTCGGCACGTTACATCCTATCAAATTATCATCGAACATCCAGTGTATCTGCCATGAAAGCCACTCTTAACCTTACGTCACTTGCCACGCGCAGAAAGCTAGCACGCCTCTGTATTTTTCACAAAATATATTATCACAATCACATTTTAAAATCGCGTTTAATATTGCCTGCATCTTTCATATCATCTCGTTTAGATCACAACAACAAAGTACACATTCCTCGTAGCATCACGTTAACATACTCTGATTCATTTTTTCCGAAAACGTGCCGCGACTGGAATCACCTGTCGGCATCAGTCGTCAATATTACTAACCCTGACACATTCCGAAATGTATTAAATACGTCACTTTGATTTCATCTTATGCTTACGTGGTGCTGCGACCTCTCTTTTCTATGCATTTGGTTTCTTGTGTATCTACTGCGTTTTTCTGTTAAATATGCCTTCTTGTATTTTTTTTTCTCATTTCTTGTATTGATTGTATTTCAGATGTATTAGTTCGAATGTTATCTTCTATACGTTGTGTTTTTTTTTTGCCCCTCCCCTCTACAATGCTGTAAAGCCCTGAGGGTACAATAAATAAATAAATAAATAAATCGACATGAAGGATAGGTGAAGGTGACGTGCAGGCGACGTGAAGGCGAGAGCAAGCCTTCACTGATGAGAGCATGGTAAGGCGAACACGAAAGTAACAATTCGAAAGCGGCGCATTGCGTATTTTGCAGATACACAGAGCTCGAGTAACGTGAGATATACCCAAAGAAAATTTAGGAAGTGGGCGGAGGTTATTGTGGACTCCGTGGGAACCGACATGCTTATGGCGATTTGCTCGCAATAGGTTTGTCATTTCCTGCTTATATGCTTAGTTAGTAATTACCCCAATGTAGTTTATATGGTGTTACAAGGGTTTACATTATATGCACGTTCCGTTCACTACGTAGACGAACTGCGCAACGCGGTGTCTGTTGCATGAGGAACAACCTTCAACCGACTACCTACCTATACGCATGAGGGTCACGCCTTCCTTGTACGATCTGTATGCGTGGAGGAATGGTCGCATCGATTCCCATAATACCCGGAGACGGAGCTCGCGGTTCCTGCTGCCGTAATGCGGACGCACGCGCATGAATGCTTAACGACCGCGCAGGAGAGAAGTCACTCGTGTGTCGTTCGCTGCTTTATTCATAGCCAAACTCGCGACCGGAAGTCGTAATTAGCCTTGGCAAACCGAGTTCGTGTACAGTGCCTACGTGCCTAACCACCTTCGATGTGTAATGGCGCAGTTAGCGTATACCTGTATATGCACATTGCAAAAAACGCGCTCAGGTAAAACGTCTAGTTCCCTAACCGAGGTGTATATTAAACTACGTTTCATTTATCTGTTTCCTGAAACATTCTATGGGAAGTGAACTGAGATTTCAGAAGTAGTTTCTTGGTTGGCATTACAGACAAGCAATTTACGAGCTAAAACCGGGGAAAAAGCTCTATCGGTACCAGTTAACACATGAAAAGTATCATCTAGAACTGCAATCAAAGTAAAATATGTACCCCAACATTGCTTAAATAGAAAGAAAAGTGTACAGTATGCCTGCCATATTTGCTCACACATTCCGAGCACTGAGTAATGCTGGCTGACATTTGGACAGTTTAGGTTATGTGTTTCAAAATGTTATCCAACGTTAGCTAGCGCTGGTCAATTTTAGCTATTCGCTTTCATAACAATGCACCAGAATACTGCAGATATACCATCATGCTTCTCCGCCACTCCAGTAAGTGTTTTGCTTACTACGACATGGTCCGTCTGAAACTTTCGTGGTGACTTCTATGGTGTACTGGAATGGGGTAGTGTGCCGTCTCGCGCCTGAGACGTGGCTCTTTTTGCGATGACGGCCTAGTCAACAGAGCACACCGTTCTACGGTGGCGCCACCACTCGCTGGAGCTTGGAGTCATTGTATGACAGCGGATAATATACGGCCTCCGAGATGGGCTCGGCTTTCACGGAGGCCTTGTTTAAACTTACACTAATTGGTGCACGAGTGCTTCGCACTATCTTCGCTGACACTTTGGTTCTGCGGCGTTCTCTTGTGTTGCTGGAAATGGTGAATCTTCGAGACAGCCAGGGGAGCACCGTTGAGAATCTTGCGGACATCAGATACACATTAGCAGACGATCGAAAAACACCCGCATCATTCAGCAATGGTCTTTCGCTCTTATTACCATCTGCAGAGTTCATTTATTAATTTCAGCTAGTAAATGTTTCCTTTTATCGCATTATGCAAACACAAGGCTTACATGAGCAAACAACGAAATCTTTTACCGTGTGCACTATGTGCAGACGACGCTCAATACAAGCATTGAAAGCAGACGATTAGAAATGTAGTGCCGCGCACGTACGTTATGATTGTTTCGTTCCCTGACGTTACCCAGCGTGTGAAGAACTTTGAAGCCGCTATGTTACCCCGCATTTTGAGCTCTTCTTTCACGTACGAAGCGACAAAACGTGGCCGTCATGTGGACTTAAGCGAACTCAAGTAAGTGTACTTGTTCACTTCCACAATCGCACTCTGTGTGGGGGCACGTTTAAGACTTTTCATATTTGTCGGCGGTTAGTCAGATGAATGGTATGAAACGTAGAAACAAAGAAAACTGTGCGAAAGAATGATGTTTATCTGCCTTAACCAGCACTAGGTCCCGCATGACAAATTCAAAATTCGCGCCATAGGCACACCGTTCGATCGCAGCGTCCTACTGGTGGCGTCATCGCAAAAGCGACCACCACTGTCCCATTGGTTTGCTCTGAAGACGGCCCACTATCCCATTCTAGTACACCATATGACTTCTTTTATTTCGAAGGTGCGCCATTTCGTACTTGCCGCACTGCGCAAATGTGCGAAATCGAAAGCAGCATGATTTATCGCATGACAAACTTTGACACTCAGTGCGGAACGCTAAATACGCATAGTAGCACGTTGGGTTGTAGCTCAAAAATCAAAGAAAAGCGAACAATTCCATTTGAAATCCGAGGGAGAGACAGAGAGAAAGAGAAACAGCTGAGTGCGTAATCCGATTTCGCTCCACTCTGGAGCGCGTTAATCCTGGGAAATAAAGAAGAAACCTTCGGCACTCGAGGGATGGAGGGTGCAACTGAATGGCGTCGGAAGTGAATTAAAGTTTTAATAGACCCGAGGAGTGTTGGGAAAGAAAAAGAATAGAATAGAATCAACATTCAAAAAAGACATAAAAAAGAAGAAAGTACACTTCTTTGAAGAAAAAATTACGGAAGGAAAAGAAAGGGGATGGAGGCGAACGGAGCTAATTGTAAAGCCGCGTTACCCCCGACACCAGCTGCTAGTTGTCACTGATTAGCACTGGATTTCCCAGGAGCAAGCCGAGAACAAAGCGGGTGCGCTATGTGGGGTACTGGTGTAATCTGGTCTCCTGTTGTCTGCATTGAAGGCTAGGCCTATTGTTTCGCTTCTGTGTCCCTGTAAATGGCGAGTGATGTGTTTTGGAGACAGAGTTAGCAAGCATTGCCATTACATTTTGACAATGAAGGGTTATCAGTTAAATACCTAAGTGACCATAGAAATCATTGCGAAATTGAAACGTCCGCGAATGATCTTTGGTGGCCTCCAAAGAGATTTCGAGTGCTAAGAAAGATGTGATCAACAGTATACATATCGATGAATATTGTGCATGTGCGCCAGAAATGCTATTAAGAAGTCATGGGATACATACTTTCGTTTGTCACTCGCTGCGCAGCACCGTCAGGCGCAGCAAGGGTATAGGCATGCAATATATTCAAACCCCTTTCTCTGAAATTAACTGGCTTGCTTGTGTATATATACACGCACTCATACAAGCACACGCACGAACGTACATAAAGGTTGGTTGAATCTCTCCCCCCCCCCCTCTCCAATAATAATAAAAAACAATTTGACTACGCCAGTGGTCTGGCTACTCAAACGAGCGCTTGTCACGAACTATGTGCGAGTTCCGAATCTCATAGCCCCTCATCACAGAGACTACAGCTTGCTCTAGCCGCACTAGGGCAAGCTGCAAACACTTCCCACAATGTCATGGAAGATTATATTTGCAGTTTCCATTTCGAACGCTCACAAAAGCAGTCCAGCGCGTGAGAATCAGAGGACGCTGCGGCCGCATGAAGACATGTCGAAGGCAATGGGAAATTCATCTCCGGCCCTTTCCTTCCAGGGGGGATTTCTTTCCGCACCCTCAGGGCTATGGACACGTGCACACCCATACAAGTAACGAAAATAAGAAATGCTATAGAACGATGACACAATAAAAAGAGGTGGGCAAACATAAACAGTCCCGAGATTGCGTCAAACATCTAGAAAGAGTCAATCGCGATGGTTGTTGAGCGTCAAAACACCGGAGGGGCACGATTATCACATTACCGTGCGCATCGTCGACTCAACCTTTCGCGCCGTCTGGCCGAGATGTGTTTGCACGAATCTATACCTGGCCTCCACGATTCTCGAAGCTGATGGATGATACTGTTAGGGGGGGGGGGGGGGGGGTAAACAGAAAGGGGAGGTAAACAGAAAATGAACACAAAAATACGAACGTGGAGTTGACACTATAGCGGCGAGATGGAAATGTTTCTGAGCCGTTTCCCCTGCCTATATTGGAAAGCTCAGCAACCATTGTGATGCTCCGGTCTCCCGCAGATGCCGTCTCCTCGCCGACGTTCTTGGTCATCCTCTGCAGCTTGGCTAGACACTCCGAATAGCAACTAGTGCCACGATAGCCAGTGGGCGCCTTTTCCATTGCAACTCCAGCGGCTACTTATGCTTTATGGCACTCTGTATGAACGATGACGAGGGTTTAGATTTAGTGCTTCCTTTTTTGCATTGATTATCTTTGCTGCAGCTGATTTCTCTTTTCTTACTTCCGCGCCAACGCTTTCGAAAGGCAACGAGAAGGTACAGCGCCACGAAGGAAACTAGGATTGCTATCGATTTTATTGGAAGAATTGAGAGAGCCCCAGCACTGAAACACCGATAATGCAAAGCGTGTAGTTGAGGAAAGCCACATTGCAGAAATAGAAATGGGACCAGTTCAGCAGTCAATACTCTCATTTCACATTTATATTACGCAGTGAACGCCTCCTGGCAGCTATTGCACCTGCAACACAATTGCCTTCTTTCTTTCTTTCTTTCTTTCTTTCTTTCTTTCTTTCTTTCTTTCTTTCTTTCTTTTCTTTCTTTCTTTCTTTCTTTCTTTCTTTCTTTCTTTCTTTCTTTCTTTCTTTCTTTCTTTCTTTCTTTCTTTCTTTCTTTCTTTCTTTCTTTCTTTCTTTTTCTTTCTTTCTTTCTTTCTTTCTTTCTTTCTTTCTTTCTTTCTTTCTTTCTTTCTTTCTTTCTTTCTTTCTTTCTTTCTTTCTTTCTTTCTTTCTTTCTTTCTTTCTTTCTTTCTTTCTTTCTTTCTTTCTTTCTTTCTTTCTTTCTTTCTTTTTTGTTTGTTCGCGGAATAAGGCACCTTGAAGAACAGTACGATGCCAATTTTTGTCATGTGCCACATGCAAGTGATAAAGAAGTTGATACATACCTTCGTACATTACGCCCCTGTGGTTGCATTCCACATAACATTTCAGGTAAGCTGAAGGTTACCGTAACTCGTGATTGCGAGATTACTATCACATGCTGGGAAACCACAAATAGTCTCCTTTCCACCTCACGTTCTTTAGTGCGGAAATTATAGGCTGTAAAATAAGGCGTGACCAATCGAGGTGTGACCAATGCTTCAGCATATACGTGAGCGGAGCAGTCACAGGTGGCGCAGTGGCTGCGGGTAGCACCTCGGCGACTTGCTCCTGAAAAACACGTTGTATTGACGTTGGCAGCGAAGATGGGGCCGGATCAGAGACACAAGGCAAAAGGGAGAGCTGATGGGTGACCTCTTCACGCACAAACTGCTTGATCTCTCGTAGCTAAGCAGCATGGTCCTGCGCAAGGCCAGGAGGCGTTAAAGCGGCAATGGTTGCACCTGACGCACTGGCACGACGAGTAGTGTCCCGTTGCTTCCATAGTTCGTCATAACTTTGGCACAGCTGTATGACGTTCCGCTACCATTTGCGGGTTCTTAGCGATGAGCATCTGAAAGGCATAGTCAGAGACACCTTTGAAGATATGCCTTACCGTCTCCGCCGCCGTGATTGATGGGTTGATGCGCCTGCAAAGGGTGACCACATCTTCGATATAGCTGGTGTAGCTTTTACCAACTTGCTGAGGTCGACCTCGCAGGCGCTGTTCGGCACGCAACTTCCGAAGTTCCGGACGGCCGAAAAGTTGAATGAAGGCTGCTTTGAAGGCCGACCAGGTAGGAAGGTCAGTACTGTGGTTACGGAACCACAGTTTGGTGACGTCAGTTAGGTAGAATATGATGTTGCTGAGCTTGTGCGCATCGTCCCATTTGTTGTGCTTGCTCACCAGATCGTACTCGTCAAGCCAGTCTTCCGCGTCCTTGTCGTCAGTACCACTGAAGAGAGGAGGGTCACGCTGCCGAAGGGGGCCGGAGCAAACAACAGTTGGAGGGGTTGTTGCTGCCTGGGGGGTTAGGCTGCTCGTCGTCGTCAGGGGCCATCAAATCAACTGGAGCCAGGGTTCGGTTACGAAGTTCCAGGACGGTAGAGTACCCCGCACCTCCACCAGTTAAAATAAGGCGTTTCGGCGTAGCACTTCTTTAATAAACCGTACGGACCGTCGCGACAGGTCAGGGAGGAACAGCCGAGCAGGCGCATGTGTCGCGATGCACCAACACCGAACGTCGTCGTCATTTCTGCCCGAGAGTGGTACCCTCTGCTTTTCAGAACAATGCTAATCTTCTTCATTACAGCTGATATAATGTCCAATTTCACCGTAATATTATGCTCTATGAACAGCGGGAACGCCAATATGCGCCTAGTACGACTCTCTGCAAAGAACGCAAAGCCAAAAGCAGAAAAAAATATATAACACCTCTTCCATATGGGAAAGAGCTTATAAAATAAAAAAAGTTAGGAGGGTCAGCCTATAAAGCCTTATTTGTGTTACACAAAGCATACTTGAGTAGACGTACTACACATGAACGTTCCAGTTAAAAGATGCAGAAGGGATCCCCTACAAAAAAAAGATGGGACATGACTCGAGGGATTAAGAATATTTCTGCGCATTGCTGTCTGGCCAATTTCAATGCCTCACTTTCGAAGTCTCATTTTCAATGATTTATGCTACTAAAAATATACAGATACATATAATACTGCTAAATCAGAAAGCGCAAATTTGCACTTGCTCCCGTTATTTTAATTTTTGAACTGCCATGGGCTGGGCTACTAATTTGAAACGGAAGTGTCCACGCCCGTTGATTCAGTTTACAAGAGAAAACGTGACTATGGACTATGTAAATCTGCTAAATTCGCTGACACACACAGAAAAAAAAGTCGTTTCATAATTAAACGACAGCGTGACCTTCTTCGGACTCCTTTTATTCTGGTTTCTTGCAGCCGTTTGCAAACGCTGCGATTTATTAAGCCCAGAATAAAGAAATGGGCATGCCGTATTACGAGACTATGAGCGCAACGACACGGAAAATGTATGTATTAACAGTGACAGACAAATAGTCTTTACCAGATAACGCTGAAGTTTGGTTGAAATTTGAGACGGACTTTCCTAGTCCGAAAAAAAAAAAAACCACTAAAACATAGCTCGGACACTGATCTGTTTAGGCCGTTCCTTGAAGACATCGTGCCGCGTATGTTCCGTTTGTATGCCTTAAGACCTGTACATTAATTTGAAATAATGCATACACTAAGCGAAGTGTGCTGCGCTATCAACGAAACGAACGGCCGACAATGATGACGCTGGACAAATACAATATATAAGCACATAATTCGTTTCTCGCGCACTCTCCGCAAACGCGGCACTCAAAAAAGCACCTTGCAAATTTAATAATCTGCGGTCTCGTATCCTGGTGGAGCTTTGGAACAGCGGAGTAAATAGTAAAGCAGTTGGCCCATACGTCGTATACGTAGATATTTGTTTTCCCCCATGGTACAGAGGACGCGATTATTTGCTTGCCGTTCGGGTCTGCACCTTAGGCTATTTGTACCCCTCTATCAGTTCTATAACCCCAGAAGACGCAACAACATAAGTGCTTGCTCAGTGGATTATGTAGAGAAGACTAACGGACAACATTTTCGTTCATTCGCTGCAGCGATGGCTACAAACGAATACAGCAAACAGTGGTAAAGGAAATACAAGAAAAAATAAATAATAAAGCTGTGCTTTCGGCTGGGCCATGCTACGCGGTTTGGTTTCGCCACCGGTGTTATACTTACACTGCACGAACGGGTATGGAAGTCACTTTCTACGTGAAATCGAGGGTTCGACGAAACTCCTTCTGGTCTGGATGAAACATCAGGCAATAAAACAATATACACCAACCAGAGGAAAACTACAAACTAATAAAAACGTTTCGGCAGCGTTACGGAAGCCTCGTTCACTTCTACAGTTTTTATACGCAGGTAAAGTGAAGACAATATGCACGCTCAGAGCAACGCACATAGGCAGGCAGGCAGGCAGAAGAAAGAGGCTGGGTCGTAAAGAATGCAGCAGTGATATCTATGTTAGGCGTGGATGGGTGAAATAAACACCCCTCGACTGCAATGTTAGGAAGTGATTTTTCGGTATTAATGGTACACAATCCGCAAAACAGAAGAAAAGGCGCCGATATGTCTTACACACGCCGTTCATGAAGACAGTAGCAGGGCGCAATGTGTCATTGCCGTTTGTAACTGTAATGGGGTGAGTTAGATGGGGTAGTTCATTGTGTTACACAGGCGTGAAATGCCTTCATTCCAACACTCCTGCCCCCCCCCCCCCCTTCCCCCCCCCCTCCCAATAGCCCTGCCCCGGTTGTGCAGACTATAAAAAAGAACCACTGAAAATCGCCAGAATCAGTGGCACATACTGGGTAGGTGGCTGAAGAAAAGATATGGACTTGGCCATGTAGCCAAGTTTGCAGATTAAATCGCATGAAAGGCGCCTAAAGATATCAAATAAAATTTGGTTTTCAGCAATAATACATTATTAGAGTACTTTGGCCCCATAATTCCTGGTTACAAAGAGAATCCTATATACAACCACTGGAACGAAAATGCAGCGGCCTGACTGCGTTTGGATGCCGTTATTGTATATATGCCATATCATCGTCCAAAGCATCATTGTGGGAGGATCAGGGGGCTGTTAATTGAGATTAGTTAAAGGCACACAGAGGAGTTTTTACGACCTTCCACAGAATAAATGCCCGCGTATCAATTCTTAATGTGTGAGTCGAAGCTGGAGCCCATACACAGGGGTCTCAAAACGCTACCAGCGGGCGGCAGGCGGCCAGCACACATTTCTCTAGCGACACGCGGCTTCACAAGGAATAAACCTTTGCGACTTTGCTAAGTGGTATATCGACATTATTTTCTCGCTTATAGCGACTAACCCTTTCACTCCCGTAAAAAAGTAAAGAAAATGTACGAAATTTACCAGAAACCTTCTTTCCGCTCGCCTCGTAGAGCTTCTTTTTTTCTGAATCAAACAGTACCATTCTTTCAATTCGATGAGGGGTTCCTTTATTTTACGAACTGTTTAAGAAACGATAACTCGAAGGTGGCTTCAGTATTTGGCAATTCAATGAAATATGGCAATAAAACGAAATCCGAGACACAAATGGCATAACATGGACAAGTATGGCCATCTAGAGTGATGAAAAACAACTGACAGGCATAGTCGCCATAGGTTCTATGTGGGATAAATTTTCGTTGGCGACGAGCACACTCTTCATTGGTCGCGAAAGGGTTAAAACGCTTTGTTCGGGTGAGCTACAGAGATGGGACTGGTCTGAAGCATTTTGTTCGTGAGGCGTAGCATGCGATCCCAGTGTGTTTCAAAACCACTTTGGAAGGTGAACTCTATTTCAGAATTTCAGTCATTCTGGAGATCAGTATCCACGTGTTTCTTGAAACCTGACGTCAAAACCCCTTCAGATAGGACCCATATATAAGACATGGGAAAGGCGACCTTGCATATGGCCCCGTTAGATGACACTTTGCCTAAACTCCCTCCCGCGTTCCCGCTCCTACCTTCTTCACTGACCCGGCCCTATAGTTGGACTAACTTTTGTGACAGCGGCTCGATATAGCTGAGGGGAGTTTGAGACCGCTGCTATATATTCTGTGAGCGTGGCATGGTTCCGTTGTGCTCGGTGAGTGCACCTAGAAAGGCCCTTAGAGCATCCCCCCTCCCTGTTCAGTGTTCGCGACAGACAATTCCGAAAACCATTGAAGGTTTTTCTCTTCAATACGAATGTGAGGCGTCTCTCTAGACTGAAAACACTGCAAAGTCCGGAACGAAGTAACAACAAATAGATTTTTCGTTAGCTCGATTCCCTTCTTTCTTAACTTGGGAAAAAAATAACACGTGAATTCTTGGAAAGCATTGAAAAGGAATACGATACAAGACGTTTTAAGCGAGGGACGTGGAACGGATACTCAGTCGCTATAAATGGCGTGCCATTCGACGTCAGCTCATAGTTCGCAGCATACTTATAAAGCTCCGTTGACGCCTTTGAACTTGTCGATGCCCGTGCAGTGCGAAGTTTCCATTTCCAATAATCTTCAATGTGTCATACCGAGAAAAGAAAAAGGGGTATGCCATTGCCTGCGTTTATGACGCGTGCGTTACCATTTAAGTTGGCTCAGAAAAAGTAAAGTAC
Organism: Rhipicephalus appendiculatus; assembly: GCA_030522465.1. Classification (NCBI taxonomy): domain Eukaryota; kingdom Metazoa; phylum Arthropoda; class Arachnida; order Ixodida; family Ixodidae; genus Rhipicephalus; species Rhipicephalus appendiculatus. The sequence continues at coordinate 14,451 of JALIZH010007272.1, forward strand.
CCTACATGAGTGCCTTGTTATCATCATTTTCTCTTCACACTCCTCGAGTCTCCATTCTTTCGACTCATTTTATTCGATCGCCTTTCCCATCGCTACTGAAAATTCGCATCTACTCGCTAAGTCACTTTCAGAAGTCGGCGTCTCGCGCTTCTTTCGCTAACACCGCTAACCGTCGCGGACTACAGAGATGCACTCTCCGCGCTTCTCGGACTGAAAAATCCCATTCACACGTCGATGCACTTTGAAAGCATACGTGGGTGTTAGTATCATGACTCTTCATATTTATTATACCTTTCCGCACTTCAACAATCACTGAAAAGTCCAAAAGCACGCATTCCTCACTTGATATAGAACGAAAAAAAAAAGAGCAAAGAAGCTTTCGGAAAACGTCCCGACTTTTTAGTCGCTTAAAAACACTCATGACGGGCCTTACGAGATGCGCTCACTCTTGCCAGTTCCGCGTCGCACAACGCGGTTCTTTATGTGAATTGCTGGGATTTTTGCGCATTCTTTTATGTATTTAACGCGACGGCATTAAAGAGCTCGTTTCGCAGAAATTCCGGCGTCGGTGTCCCTTGGTTGTTAGCGAAAAATCATCATCTTGTGCGTGACCGAAAAAGGAAGGATGCCAATAAAACAAATAACTAAAATTTCGGTTTCGAGTGAGGATCGAACCCAGGCCGTCTGCGTGGCAAGCAGGGGTTCTGCCACAGAGCCACGGTATTTGTTGGTACTGCTCTGAAAAAAAAAAACACTATACGAATGTCATTTAGTGGAAGGAGTTTCCTTAACGCATCGTATAGTGTGTGGCAGAAGCACAGAATCGCGCCAGGCGTCAAAACATTTGAAGTAAGCAACTTGTCGGTGTTTTAAAGGCCCACCCATTACGAAGCGTTAGCATATATTTAATCATCAGCAGCAGCAGAGCCATCAACAAAGTGAACAGCTGCGTAGGTTCGCGTGTTGCCCTACGGACGCGTAGGGGGCCCTTCGTTGATTCGCCAACAGGAATAATGGTGGCGTAGTGGACACTCAACAACTGTGCTTGCAGTAGGCAATCAATGATACTTTGAAACGGCCAATGTTACGCGCACAGTCCTTCGTTTCCTTGCGGCACGATTGAGGCATGCACCGAGAACCGAAGCAGGCTTGCAGTTCAGAAGGCGTTGCGCACGAGGCCCGATTACGCTATCACCATCTGGCTCTTGAAGGCGAAGCTCAAGCGTCATACAAGAGCGGCGCTTGCGAACCGACCACACGAACACATTCCAGAGTGAATGCCGTAAATTCTCATACGTTCCCTGGAATTCTCTTTATAAAAGTGCGGACTCCATTTTTTGTTTTGTTGACGTTGCGTAACACACTCTCAAAGTGCTTCGGCTACAGCTAACAAACAAAATAGAAGTATATGGCTATAGACCGCGCTACGTGGAAGGGTATAATGCATATCTAAATATATTGTTTTAGGTTTTGTAGGCACATGCTGAGCTGTTTGTGTTCTTAGATGCACTACAACTTCATAATTCCAGTTTACACGCTGAACTCCTATTTCTTCTCAGCACGGGTTACTCGGATATTTACGATTTCTCTGCTGACGTTCGGGCGAGCGACCCGCCTCGTTGAACGCTTATGACACTTCGGTGCAGGCCCGTAGGGGGGGGGGGGGGGCTTGGCCCCCTCCCCTCCGAAATTCGGATGGAGGGGGGTGTTGTACCGCGAATAAGTAATAAAAAATAGGTGGTTTTCGAAGTTTTCAACAGGTGGGCCGCCCCCCCCCCCCCCCCCCTGAAAAAATTTCTGGCTACGGGCCTGCTTCGGTGTGTGTGCTTTTCTACTCATCCACCTTCCTCTTTGGTTCTTTCTTACTTTTCTGTCTCCGCTTACCCCTTCGCCAGTTCAGGGTAGCAAACCGGATATTTATCTTGCGGTTTTGCCTCCCTCACTTTCCGTGTTAACATTTATTTATCTTTCTCTCTCTCTCAATCTACGATTTCTCACCTGGAAAACTTTGGCGATAACTTTCCAGGTTCTCCAACGTGTTACACAGAGTATGTCTGCATTACAACGTCCCGCGTGACGTGAATTATTTGTGTAACCTTCGCAGAGAAGAGCCTTGGGTGACACGGGACACGGGAAGAGCACACAACGACGCAAGGCGTGCGTGTAGTACGTGGTTGGAGTTGTACGCTTTTTAACGTTCCTCCTTTCTTTATTTTGCGTTCTCTTTAAGCGTACAGGCATATTTTGCATTTTCCAACACTGCGTAGCAGAATATCTTCATATGCGAGTTGCGGCCTTCTGTCATTCCATAAGTTCTTGCTTGCACGTTCATTCTTGCACTGTATGTTTACGTAATGTTCGCTAGTGAATTAGCTGTCGTTTACAGCATACAAGAAAAGGCGTGCGCACATGTTTCTGTCTATTGAAGAATGGAAACATTAAAGTGTGTCAGACGAAGTGCACTTTGCGCCTGCGTCAGGGGACACAAAACGAAGTGTTATTTGCTCCGCCTCCCAGTCTTGATATATCCCATCAGTAAATTGTCAGCTTTACACTGTGCAACAAAGGATGGCTATGTTGTTGCTTGAATTATTGCGATCAGTGCCCGTACGTGAAGCGTAAGCGAAAATTAAGACAATGAAGCTAAGTGAATGCTGCGCATTTTGCGCGAGCAATCTGGTCTGACGATATATTTGTGATTTCAACGTACATTCATTTGCCCTGCGGCTGATACCTTATAAAATTAATTTAATTTTTCTCCAGGTTCATCAGCGTTCTCCGGGATTTTTGCTGCATTTGCGAAACACATTTAATTTTGACACACAGCATATATATAGTTTATGACCACCAAGGCTCGTTCTAGTTGCTTTTCTTGTTGAAATTGTTTTCAAATATTTTTTTTATGTTTGCGAAACGGTGAGCATCTTCAACACTTCACCGCAGTCCTTGAATCCATCCACTGTGACGCTCGTCAGAGAAGTTTACTTTCAACATTGGCAGGCGCCAACAGCACGCAAAGGTTATGTAAAAGCCAGATACACGAAGCAAATAAATGTCAGAAGTGCCTGCAGTAATAGAGTCAAATGTAAAAGAAAATCTCAGACACATTGAGTGAATATTGAGGAGCAGCTATGGCGCCGGGCAACAACAAGGTTCATATGACGGAGCACTTATCGCGAGAAAAAGATGAGCGTCGTACCCTCGATGTAATTTAATCCCTGTGCTAACAGCCGGTTGCCCGGTAAACGTTTTCCTCACGAAGAGGCAAGGTGCCGTCGCGAAAAGCACGGTAACGTCTAGGTGAAGAAAAAAGTAACGCGGGAACTCGAGCCCGCAGGCTTAGAACTGCCTTGTTTGTGCCTGTATATATAGATACCCAAGAATTAAGCGAACGAGCCCAAGAGAGGCAATTAGGCGATTCCGCTAGTGGTTTGACTGAGCGAGCTTAAAGAGAGAGAGAGAGAACTCTTTATTGAAAAGCAGATAATTTAGCCGGCATATGCAAATCGCTCACTACTACTCTGCGTGGGGAAGGGGATGGGGGGACTAAAAGTATGGAGAGAGGGAGAGGAGGGGAAATGATATAAGATGTTAAAATAGAATAAAAAAATCAGAAAAAAAAATCAGGCTCGTTCTTTCGTCTATTAGCTTGCGTTATATTCACACCTCTAGGAAGCCTGTCAAATTTGGAACCGTGATGGCATCGTTTAACGTAAAAATAGTGAAGAAAATCGTGCATCTCCTCGCTCTCTCTCTTTTATTTACCAAAACCTAGCTACTTGTCTACTTTTTATTATGTTCTGCTTTTTATTTTATTTTCTTTTTTTTGTCAGCCTGTAACTGAGTTGACGTAAACTTCCAAGCTGGTCAAACAACGTAGTTTCTGTCTGTAGTTTCTGTATGAGAAGGAGTATTACTGTTAATTAATACGGTTATGCAAACTGACTGAGTGAAAATGCCTTAAAACAATACAGTGCCCAAAGCATTACAGGATCAGCCCCTGTAAAGCGATACTGACCCGCATAGTGGTCAGCATTTTAGTTTTATTATTTTTTTTTTGCGACACAGGTCTGTTGGTGGCGCCGACGATGCACTGGAGCAACACAGTGCAAGCTAAGGTCTTCTGAACATATTCTGTATATTCACCGTAGACGCAGAAGGCCAAAGTCACATCATCTTTTCTGTTGAGGGCCTTTAATCCAAATCGACAGTCGCACAGGAGATGTTTTATGGTTTATTTTATGTAGCTAGTGTTGCGGTCGACAGCGTCCGCCACTCATACTATAGTGTACTAGAACTCATAATAAGAATGAGCAAGCGTTTGTAGCTGCTATTCCTAGTGAGATGCGGTGCGGCGATATGTCACCGCTTCAGGTTGTGCGTTCCGGCGGGCTGTCGCGTGAGAAAAACTCCACAGAACGCAGCCTGTGCATTCAGTCAACACGTATACCACTGGATCCCATAGCGGAGAAGGCTGGAAACGGGGGGAACGGGGGTGATGAAATGCGTAAATAAAAAAAAAAAGATCCGAAGTAATTGAGTGGTTTTATTCATAAAATAATGCACTTTATAGCGGGAAGGTGCCCTCTTTTTTTCTTAGTCTGTCTTCGCTCTGTACTCAGTCGCCTAGTCAAGAAACCGTACGCGCATTTCTTTCTCACCTCATTCGCTAATTGACCATCTAGCACCTGTCGTTCCCACGAGAGTGGGTTAGTCTCGCATTTGCCATACCGAGCTTGCACGGCTTTGCGCTGAAGTAAAAGTGTTTCCCCGAAAAAGAGAGACGTGTAATGAATGGCCAAACGTGCTGAGAGAACCGTCGGCCAGAACAACAGAAAGACGTTCGCTAGGTCTTTCTGCGTGTCACCAACGTCACCTTGGCCTTTTAGATGTGAAGCATCTTATGGCGAAGCTTAATCCGGTGGTGGTGGTGGTGGTGGTGGTGGTGGTGTGCCGGCGTGACCACCCCTTACTGCGCATGCGCAAACCTTTAAAAAAAAAATAAAAAATAAAAAAAACCTCCTCTCCCCCTCTCTCTCCTCTAGGCATCCCTCCCCGCGGCAACCACACCCTCACTGCGCATGCGCCTCCCCTCCTCTCTCCCCTCCTACGCTCCCCCCCTCTCTCCTCTAGGCATCCCTCCCCGCGCTCCCACTGCGCATGCGCGTCCCCCCCCTCTCTCCTCTAATACGCTCCCCCCCTCTCTCCTCTAGGCATCCCTGCCCACAGCGTCCACACCCCCACTGCGCATGCGCGCCCCCCCCCTCTCTCTCCTCTCCTACGCTACCTCCCCCTCTCTCGCCTCGAGACGCCGACGCAGGCAGCGTCTGCTAGCGAGTTTCTTGGTTGAAAAAACCGACTGCTCGCGCTGCACAACCGTTCATTGTCCATCCCGTATATATGGCAATGGATCTTGACCTCCAATGTGGTGCCGGTGGGATATTTCTCCTGTGCGTTGTTGAACAATAAAAATTCGCAGCGTGCGCGTTAACTAAAAGCCGACTGCGGGTCTCTGTGTCCAGTCGGAGTCTTCTGTCTCTCATTGCCCATTAGCAGCGATTGGCATGTTCCAGTAGGAAACACCGCTCCATCACTGCGTGCTTTGCGCCTCCTCAGTTTTCTCTCCTGCGCAACGCTGCGATAGCGCCAGCGTCAACGCCACCGCCAGTGTAAGCGTTAGCGCCCGCTGCTTCACATCTACACATGGTTCCCTTTAGCGGGAGATGGTGTAATTTTTTTTTCTAATGGTATGGCTGCTGCCAGCATCAACAGAAAGAAGAGCTTAGTGCCGCTAAGACAAATGGATGATTGACACGAGAGTGGAAAGTGCATTAGGGACATGTAACCCCTTTTTTCTTCTACTCTCCCACTAAGTGTGTCCGGGTACTCCCAGATGGCCTGAGTGGCGATAAGTAAAAGACAGAGCAAGACGGTCACGCTAACCAAGAGCGGGTAGCCAGCAAGCTTACCTTCAGAGAAACAGCCATTCTGCTCCCTCGGTAACTGAAGAAAACAAACAATAAATGCTTTCTCATGCGTTAGTGTCGCGATAAAGCAGCAACATTTACTGGTGTGGGGGGCGATTTTGTGCGCCTGTTTGCTTTCACGAGGAAACATGTGAAGAGACGGCGGACGTTTAGAGTGGAGTAGACGTGATGAGAGGAGTGCTGCGCGGCGGTATGTCCGGTTCTGTCACCGAGGAGGAAACAAATGCTGTATGAATGCTTGCGAGACATGTAGCCTACCGAAAAACGTGTTCCTTGTATGGCTGTGTGGCATGGATACCAAGGCATGTAGTATTTCGCGATTGTGCCCAAACACACACACACAAAAAGCAGACGCGTGACACCTTGCAGTATGCTCACTCATTGGAAGGCTGTAAAAAGTGTTTCAGAAAGAACAGAAAAAAAAGAATAAACAGAAATTGATTGCTCCGAGGGTGCCCTCAGCCTCGCTAAACTCTCAAAGAAGTGAACCAGCGTATGTGTCCGTTTTTGAAGTCTCGCGGTCTCAGATGATCCTCTGACGACCCACCAACTACAAAGTGCAAGTCTATGAACGGAATAATTGACAATCACCCAGTTCGTAGCTCGAAGTCGCAGGAAAATTCATACGGATCTCTCAGTTCTGGTCGAAGAGAAATTCGTCCTGGTCCAGGGATCAAACCCGAGGCCTTTCCTGGGTGGTAGCTCTAAGAGTTTAGCTAACAAGGATGCTAGGAGTTAGAAGCGCTCGGGCGAATTAGTCAGCATCTCGAAACACAAGCAAACAGTGCTTTGAATTCGCCCTCGCACTGCCAATTGCTAGCATCCTGGTTAGTTAAACTCATAGAGCGATCGCCCGGGAAAGGCGTTGGTCTCGGGTTCGATCCCCGAACCAGGACGAATTTCTCTTCAACCAGAACTGAGAGATCCGTATGGATTTCCTTGTGACTTCGTGCTACGAACGGGTGCTTGTCAATTATTTTTTTCATAACACTTCCGACTCACTGCGGTATTCCACAGAACACTTTCAACTTTCAGTGCACGTGTGCTGATTATTTGTACAACTCAAGCATTCTCTGAAGGCGTTGAAAAAATCATTTTTGGTTTCTTCGCGCTGGGACTATACCTGGTGCGGCATGTTCAGGCGTTCCACAGAGACGATATACGTTGCATAAGTTTGCGTGCCCAATTACTACAGCTTCATTACATCCCTGTGGAGTGGATATATGAGTGACTGTTTGGATCACTCATGTAAGTGATTTACATGTGTATTCGGGATGTTGAACCCTTCGCAAACGACTTTGCTTGTTTCTAAGGCTGGCCGGTGCCGGGGAGCTCGTATTCACAAAAATGTATTGGGGCTAAAAATGTTCCCAAGAGAATATTTCAGCCAGTCGTGATGCCGGACCTAACATTAGAGAATGCGGCCGGCCAATGGCAAGGATGATTTGCTGAAGAAATTATTTTTGCGAATTCGGCCCCAAATGTCGAGCATGGTCAAACATATGGGTCAACGTAACGACATTGCTGGATTTTGTTGTTTGCTTTATTATGTTCCGGATTACAGAGACCTACCACTTTTGGGAGAATTGATTTCTTGTTTTTCTCGATCAAGAAAAGCAAAGAAAAAACAAAGACAGAAAGCTCTGCAAGGGCAATACAAACAGAACTTAAGTGAAATTGCAAGGCTTTCCTTCAACACGATCTTTTTTTTTTCACAGTGTAATGAGAAATCAGTTAATAAATAAGGTAAACAGATATATAAGGGAAAAAAAACTTGATGTTTAATTAACTCTGCACCGCAATGGTGCAATGTCCCCGTACTGTCGGCTGTTTTCACCGGGACAATCAAGAGCCACGCCGTTTTAACGCATCCGGTACATAAACTTAATAACGAGGAACAAGTATGCTGATCCTGTTTATTGAAATTCCCGTGTCACTTGTTTCCCTGCCAATATTCGCGAGAAACAAGAAATGGTGACTGCATACTGCGGTTATAAACCGTTCAAACATCGACCAAACAGCTCGTAGTTTCACAGCTGCAGCTCTGCCATTTTATCTTTTCGTGCACGGGACTGAAGAAATCCTTGTTCGGCAGCGGCACGTTTGAGTGTTCATTGTAGCGGGTCCTCACTTGCGTATTTCAGGCGCCAAAGCATCTGTCGTCGCAAGAATTCGATGCAGTCGTTTCTTGAATATCAGTTTGCGGGTACCTTCTCGTTTTTACGCTGATATATACCTGGTTGCTTCTGCAGATGCATATTAAACGGGTAAACATAATGAACAGTGATGCTCTGAAAGTGTCAGTCGAGTGGCAGAGACCACTTTAATTGAAGCAGCACCTTAAAAATAATGATATTAAGACTAGAGCTTCCACGTCTTTCTGCTACAACTTCAGATGCGAAAAAGGAAAAGAAAAAAAAACGAATAGCAAGATGTCAAATTGGATACCGACGAAGCTATCCAGCTGGAAAACATTATAATGACACCCGTATACGCAAAACGAGCGTCGCTGACATGTTTTCGGAGAGAGGGTGCGTTGCTGTCGAAGAATGGCAATTTTTCTATCTGAAAGAATTGAGGGCTGACAGGACCGGGAATGAAAATTTTGCCAAAGTAAAATAACAAAAAATAATAAAAAAAATAATCAGCGAGAGTGAGAGAGGCGCGGCTCAACAGGAAGGAAGGCAGGGAGAGAGAGAGAGATAAACTTTATTTAAGCAGAAGCGATTCTTATGGGGGGGAGCCCTAGTCGAGGGCCCCACTGGCTTTAGCCGCCCGTTCAACCTGGGTGATCAGCGCCTGCTGGTCGGCCAGGTCAGAGCTGGACAGTCGCGCCTCCCACTGCTCCAACGTGTGTGTTGGTGTCATGTGTGTGTGTGTCAGGTCTGGGGAGGAAAGGAAGAGAAGGCAGGTAAGTCAAGCAGGCACGCGTCCGGTTTGCTACCCTCGGTTGTGGAAAGGGATGATCAGCTATGAAAAGAAGGTGGAGGGACGAAGGTACTATTGTGTGTTTCCGTTACAGGCCTACGATTGATTACAGGAACAGAGTTTATTAAGAGCAGGAGGAAGAGAAGATGTGGCGTGTCTTTTAACTGATGCGATGCTTTAGCTGCAATCTTCAGCGCGCGAAATCACTTAATAAATGCATATGGAGCAATGCACTGCGTGCGCGCACGGCTATTTTCATTTGGTGCGCAGGCTGCTGACAAGATTAGCGAAGGCAGGCGTGCTGACAGACAGAGTCCATATGCCAGCAGTTTCAACGGTGAATATCGCTGATTAATAAAAACAAACTAATCGAGACGTGTCTGTGGTATTGTTCGAGAAGATTAACTACAGAGGTGCATAAAAGAAAGCATTCCCTGTCTCGAAAAGCGTATGATTTGTAATGAAAGCGCTCAGCCCACTGCGCCCACAACTGATCAGAGCGTCAGATTTTAAACGATCCTGCCGTGGTCGCTATTCTTACCTGGTAAAGATCAAAATGTAAAATACGTGGAAGTATCGATGCTCTAAGACCAGACCAGTTACACGAACGAACATGTAATCGCTTCCATTGGGCCCATACAATTGCTGTAACACTGGATCAGTGGCAGTAAAAAAAAAAGAAAACATTACATTGCTATCAGTCAGTCGCAGCGAACGTTTCGAAATTTCAAGGAAGGTTGCGCAGCGTTTCATTTCGCAGTGTTGGTCAGAGGTTTAAGAAACGTTGGGCGTACTTTCACTCGCTTATGTATTGTGCAGAGATGACGAAGAAGATCATCGCAGTTTTATTTTTTATGTTTCAAGTTCATAAAGAAAGCACCTGCACCATTCATGGAGACCGATAGAATAGCGGGGCTCCAGAAATAAACGCCGATAAAGCCCTGGCGGAAACGACGACGTGCGAACTCTGTAGTACAAAGTGGCATGCCTAGACAGTGGCATTAAGCCATCATTTTGAAGAAGAGGAAATTTTGGAACCAAAGGAAAGTAAAAAAAAAAAAGAGGGCCGTTGAACAAAGAAATAAACAGACAGAACAGTACATCACTTGTGTTTTGTGCGAAAGCTCTGATGCTATTTTAAGCTACTGCGTCAGTGCGTCAATCTGAATAACGTAACAATAGGGCAGCCGTTAGCCTGACACAAACAATGACGTATTTCCCTAATAATTCCCCTCCCCTCTTTCTAAAAGCATAGTTTCTAATGTACGTGGAGCCGACATTAGCCCTATTTCAGTGACATAGCAGAGAAATTACACTTTTCCTCAACATTGCATCGCTCAGGGTGTGTTTTCGAGGATAGAGACACAGAAGGCAGGTGAAGGGTAGTTTCGTGGGCGGAGCCTTCGCTGAATCATTATGCCGTCACGGGAAGATACTCCTTGCACAGGCCACACTTTTGACGCTGCTGCAACTACGCACTATAGGCGCATCATATGTCGCCACGCTTATGACTGAGTAGTTTTCTCTGTGTCCCACTTCACCTTCCGATAAGAGCAGCGTGATGTGGAGCTCCGCCATTCAATTCGCAAGCTCTATAGTAGCGCCGGTTGCAACCTCGTCGCCTTCAAGTAAGATGGATTGCCCCTGATTCCTTTATTTCCCGAAGTCCCACATAGCTCTGCTCTGCACGTGGTGTCAGCTCACACGTCGGTACCTCGGGCACGGGTGCTAAGCGGATTCATCCTGAAAGAGGATCGAGGCAGTGTACCCTTACGCTGTAGTCAACGACTCTCAGTGCCTCGGTATTTCCTCGCCGAAAGGGTTCCCGACTTTGACATAGGACACCACACCAGTAACAGGTGGCATACACACCGCGCGAAGGAAAACACAGTGAATATCCCAAAGATGAAAATGTGAGTAGGGTTGCATGAGCGTTTGCGCAACGAGCATGTGTGTTCCTCACTAAGAGGAAGGTTTCAACATTAGACAGAAACCAATGGTGTATTTGCAAAATTTCTCACGAAAAGTTTATATCTGCGGGAAAATAGAAGAATAAAAAAAAGTCCAGTTTGTGAGAGGCGTTATTGTTTGCCTAAAATGTAGATACTGGCGCGTGACACACTATCGTATCTCTGCAAACCTTAAGGATGCCCATAAGTCGAGAACGCCGAGTGAAGAGGGCAATTTATTTTCATATTTTTTAAATGCGAAGCATTTCTTAGCGAACTTCGGCGACTTTGAGCGTATCTATCTATCTATCTATCTATCTATCTATCTATCTATCTATCTATCTATCTATCTATCTATCTATCTATCTATCTATCTATCTATCTATCTATCTATCTATCTATCTATCTATCTATCTATCTATCTATCTATCTATCTATCTATCTATCTATCTATCTATCTATCTATCTATCTATCTATCTATCTATCTATCTATCTATCTATCTATCTATCTATCTATCTATCTATCTATCTATCTATCTATCTATCTATCTATCTATCTATCTATCTATCTATCTATCTATCCACCTACGACTTTGTGCTCTCCTGGCCGTATCGTTAATGGGATTTATACCAAATTTAGTATGGCATAACATGACTGTATGACGAACATAAATGGCTGGTCATATGAAAAGCATGACTAACTTGTCATGAAAAGTATGATACACATGCCACGCTCATGGCGCGCTCGCGGCCGTTTCGTTGGCTTGATATACACCAAATTTGGTATTGAGTGGCATGACTGTATGGCGAACATGAATGAGAAGTGGTAATATGGAAATTATGACTTGTCATGTGCGACATGACTTGCATGCCACGCTCATGGCGCGCTCGCGGCCGTTTCGTTGGCTTGATATACACCAAATTTGGTATTGAGTGACATGACCGTATAACGAACATAAGTGGCAGGTGGTAACATGAAAATCTTGGCATGCATGTCATCTACAACGCCATTTACATGCCACGCTCGTGGTGCGCTTGCGTCCAGTTCGCTAGCTTGATATACACCAAAATTGGTATTGCGCGACGTGACTGTATGACCATAGGTCGGCAAACTCACTCATGAGTCGACTCACTCAGACTCACTCAGACTCAGATTGAGGCGTGAGTCTGAGTCTGAGTGAGTCCGGCTGAATTATACTTAGGTGAGTCTGAGTCCGAGTGAGTCCGCTTGAGGAAAATTTTGGTGAGTCTGAGTTCGAGTGAGTCCGGCTGAGTTATACTTTGGTGAGTCTGAGTCCGAGTGAGTCCGGCTGAGTTATACTTAGATGAGTCTGAGTCGGTGTGAGTCTCTTTGAGGAAAATTTTTGTGAGTCTGAGCCCGAGTGAGTCTGGATGACGAAAACACCGGTGAGTCTGAGTCCGAGTGAGTTTGGTTGGGGAGAAATTTCGTGAGTCTGAGTCCGAGTGAGTCTGCTTCAGCAAAATTTTGGTGAGTCTGAGTCCGAGTGAGTCCGGTTGAAGAAAATATTAATGAGTCTGAGTCCGAGTGAGTTCGCTTCAGCAGAATTTTGGTTAGTCTGGATTCTAGTCAGTGCTAAGCGAAAAACGTTTATTGAGTGAGTCTGCGTGGGCTCCATTTATTTTGCCGACCTATGGTTACAAATATTTATAGCCTCCTTTTATGGCGTGCCTTGTAATCGTATAGATGTACCGTCTTGTAAAGCCCTAGAAATTATTTTTCAAATTATCAAGCTGTCCATGCCCTCATATACGAGGGCATGTAAGTGGGCTGTACAGCATGTTCTGACACATGTACAACTCCAGGGCACTTTTATTAAGCGATATCGTGATCCACATTGATTTTGATCTAGAATTGTGTACCTAATCAACGGAGAATGAGTGCAATGTTCGAGCTTCATCATTCATGTGGATTCAAATACGACAAAGCAGCACGATTCGCGAGCATAGAGCGCCCCTTCGCTCTCTGTTGCATTGAACCGCTTGTGTCTTTAGATGCCGCTTCGGTTTTTCCGTGAATAAATGTGGCAATTGGGAAATTTTTGAGCGCCAAACAAGACATTCACAAGTACGATAGAGACAGGACGGGTGCTTTTGAATGCCTTGTGAATGCATTGTTTCGCGCTCAAAAATTTCCCAGTAGCTATGCACCATCTCACCGAATTTCAAGCTTTGTTAAAAATGTAGCGACGACACAGACCATCGGCTTTCGTCATGTCATTCGCTACCAATTAAACAGTGGGTGCGTTATTTAAAGTGGCTAGATAAAGCTTGCCCCCCGTGGTACCTCGAAAGTTGTAGCGACCGGATTTCAAGGAGGAAGGGGGTAGAAACGTACCATTCATGCCATACGCGACGCTTCATCACTTGCAAAAAACAAATTTCTTCGGGCTGTAATGTGGTCAAAGAATTCTGTTACTTCTCGGCAATTCAAAAAGCTTTTAAACGTTAATGAACTCTTCGAATTCTAGACAATCTTTGGGAGATATTGCTGCCATATTTTCCCAGCACGCCTGCAGTTCAGTCCTTGCCTACTCAAGCAAAACCCGTTTTTTTTCGTATTTTTTTTATTTTCTTTTCTATTCAAACACCTTTCCATTCATAGACAGCGTTGACGCGCCGAAGCACTTTCGGTAGTCCCTCAGCCGTCATTGTGTTCGTCCAAAGCCACACGGCAAAAAGCTTCATGGCACGAGCGTTTCCCAGGCTCGTTTCTCGTACCTTGCTTTCGAGCTCCTAATACCCCCCAAGGAATGCAAGGAAAGTACAAAAAGATGCAACGAGCTCGACACTCTAGGCTTGGGGCCTGCAACACAAATATCTCTATTCTTTCAAAAGTGAACATTCGGCAAAAGTCTGTCTGGGTGGGATAACAGAAAACTGGAGAAAAGAGAAAACTCCAGCCAAAATTTATTTTAAGAAACCGCGACGTTTCGAAGCATGATCGGCTTCTTGTTCAGGGGTGAGAAGGCCCGAGATGTGCAACGCCTTCTTGCCAGGCGGGATTGTTTGCCGTGAGTCGTCGCAAGCCCTGACAGTAGAGAGAGGGCAGTGCCCCCGTGGTGTGCTTGATGTTTCCCGCTGTCTGCTCAATGTATCAGGAATCGAGGAGGGGCCGCCGGCGAAGGTTCCTTTCTTTTTCCAAAATCACCGCGCCGTTGGGACTGGTATATGGTGGTCAAACCGCTAGCAGTGCTCTGTCACTTCGCTCCGTCCGCTGTTCAAGTGACGGAGGTCATTCTTGTGCTGCCGCATTCTTTCATGGAAGTTCTTGGTTTCCTCAATGTAGGAAGCAGGGCAGTCGGCGCACGTGATCCGGTACACGACGCCCTGCGCTTTTTCCGCAGATGCGCTGTCTTTGGGCCGAGGGATAAAACTGCCGATGGTGGTGGATGGCTTGTGGGAAACGTCGACCCCTGCCTTTCTTAGTATACGGGCTATTGCTTCGCTGGCGCCCGCAATGTAGGGGATCGACACGCAGCGTCGTTGCGGCGCCGTTGGGGTCACGTTTGCCCCGTCTTTTTCTCTTACGGAGGGCTCTGCGAATAAACGCTTTTGTGTAGCCGTTGGCGCAGAGGTCACGAATTATTGTCTTCCTTTCTTCTATCCGCTGCTGTGGCGACGATTGGTGATTTTGGTTGGAGTTTTATATTTAAACTCGTGACGCAGCGGGTGGTTGGTTGTTTACACAATAAACGAAGGCACGTTTCGCTGCAGTAGACGACAGGAACTTTAAAATCGATTTTAAATACATCCTAGGCTATATTATCTGTTGATATTTCGTAGATGATGCGCGTGTGTATACACAAATCTATCCCACATATTATCTAGCCTTCAAAATTTTGTTTCAGAACTTCAATGGGAAGATAGAGGGGGGGTGGGGAGGAGTATGCGCTGGTATGAAGATAAGGAGCGGTCTCATAAATATATGAGACTCGAGCACTGCTCTCCATCCCTTACCCCCTCCCTGCATCTTTCAAGAATGTAGCCTTTGAAGCAGGAAAGAAAAAAAAAGCGCATGTCCTGCCTTCATCTCACTCATTTTGTATTCGTTGTAGCACTGGCTTTCGATCATAAGTCGCTGAGCAGTGTCCCCTCATGGGAGACATATTTCTCATATGTTTCATGAATCACTAGATGTCATTATGAATTCACACCAATTGCCCATCAGTCTGTTATTCTGCAAAGAAAAACAGTACGTTATGGCAACCTCCGCTGCCCCATTTACCCGCTGAAAATAGGCTCCTCAATTATTTATTTATTTAATAGTACCCTGAAGGCCCGAAGGAATTACAGAGGGGAGCTGTGCATTTGAGAATGCGTAAGAGATTAGCAGTTACATCGAAGTAAAAACAATACAAATAATAAGTTATTAAGGATAGATATAATAGCGACGCAGTGAAAATAAAAAGAAATAAAATTGCTAATAGCGCAGGGTTAGCTATGTGAACTTATTGCGTTTGGTTTCTAGTAAACCCTCCAGTTGTCAGTTCAGCGCCTTGTCCAGTGACTTTTTTCTTAGAAATGAATATTCCGGTCCTTTCTGGGGACTAGTACGATCAGTTTGAAGCGGCGTCCACGTCCCCACCTTTCAATACGGCATTCTTGCTATCGGCTTGACTGTCAGCAATTGGGGTTTTTGGAAAGCTGAAAATTGCCACTTCGTTTTGCATGGTCTGTACCGGACCATGCAAAAAGCTTCGACCATACCTTTGAACACACTGGCCGGCTCTCATCGGCGCGCCTATGTACGTCCCTTTTTGCCTTGTGTCCGTATCCAGCGTGGTACTGATCCAGCGTGGTACTGCGTGGTACTGAGGATCCAGACTAACCAAAATTGTGCTGAAGCGAACTCACTTGGACTCAGACTCATTAATATTTTCTTCAACCGTACTCACTCGGACTCAGACTCACCAAAATTTTGCTGAAGCAGACTCACTCGGACTCAGACTCACGAAATTTCTCCCCAACCAAACTCACTCGGACTCAGACTCACCGGTGTTTTCGTCATCCAGACTCACTCGGACTCAGACTCACAAAAATTTTCCTCAAAGAGACTCACTCCGACTCAGACTCATCTAAGTATAACTCAGCCGGACTCACTCGGACTCAGACTCACCAAAGTATAATTCAGCCGGACTCACTCAGACTCAGACTCACGCCTCAATCTGAGTCTGAGTGAGTCTGGAGTGAGTCGACTCATGAGTGAGTTTGCCGACCTATGGTCACAACCCGTGTACTTAGATTAAGATGCACGTTGAAGAACCCTGGGTGGCCGAAATATCTGGAGGCCTCCACGACGGCGTCTCTGACAACCACATCTTGGCTTTGCGACGTAAAATACCAACCTCTATTATCCGCAATCACTTTGCGAAAGCATGACATCGACTAAAACCGAACTTAGCATTTCTATAATTCGAAACACTAGTCCGAGAACCATGATGTGATTATGAGGGGCGCCGTAGTCGACGGCTACGGAAATATTGGCTACCTGGAGTTCATTACGTGAGCCAAAATATAAGCACACATGGCTCAAGCGTTTCGTCATCCATCGAAAATGCGGCCGGTATTCGATGCCGTGATCTTCGGGTCAGCAGTCAAGCACCACAACCACTAGACTATCGCGGCAGTTGTTTTCGAAACTTTAGAGAGGCATAACCATGCAACCTATAACCATGTTTCCAAAATGTTTCAAGGGTGGTGAGCTCGATTTTGCAAAAGATGGCCGCCTCACATTATTTTCTTTTTCGCGTCGTCAATGAGCGGTAAATCGACTGCAAGACCATTGGCAGTTTCATGAATGTGTTTAGAAAAGCGCCATAACGTAATGTCAAGCTTTCTTCGTTCCCAAGTAGCGTGATTAGGCCTTCGAACGGCAAAGCGTAAGAAAGGACTTCATTTAGAATTGGGTCTGCCAAAAACGCACGTACGCGCTCGCCCATTGAAAACAAACGGCGCTTGCGCATAGCGCATTTCAAAGGTAACAGGAATGAAAACCTAATGTTCCTCACAGGTCCGTAGACCCATTCTTATATTTAAAGAAAACATTCTCAGTATTGCAAAAATCGCGTGTAATGTTGAATTTCTCTTTACGATAGACATTGCGATGCACGGAAAGTAACTTCTTTTTTGTATGTTGAAAGCTATCATACATATATTTTGAAGGTTGCCTGGCACTTGTGAACCATTTACATGTGTTATTCTATACATAACCTATTTTATGGCGCTCCTTCGACATTTATTGGATGAGCCGGGCCAAATCGAATATTGCTAATTTTAATCCGAGTACGTCTAGTTGAGAAAAAGTTAGGCGAGTGAGTCCGAGTGAGTCCGCTTCAGGAGAATGTTGGTGAGTCTGAGTCCGAGTGTGTCCGGCTGACAAATATTTTGGTGAGTGAGTCCGGCTGAGTTATATTTTCGTTATATTTTCGTGTGTGTGAGTCTGAGTGAATCCGGCTGAGTAATATTTTCGTCAGTCTGAGTCCGAGTGAGTCCGGCTGAGATATATTTTGGTGAGTCTGAGTCCGAGTGAGTCCGCTTGAGGAAAATTTTGGTGAGTCTGAGTCCGAGTGAGTCAGGTTGACGAAAATATTCATGAGGCTGAGTCCGAGTGAGTCCGTTTGAGGAAAATTTTTGGGAGTCTGAGTCCGAGTGAGTCTGGATGGCGAAAACACCGGTGAGTCCGAGTGAGTTTGGTTGGAGAGAAATTTCGTGAGTCTGAGTCCGAGTGAGTCTGCTTCAGCAAAATTTTGGTGAGTCTGAGTCCGAGTGAGTCCTAAGCGAAAAATATATTTATTGAGTGAGTCTGAGTGAGCTCCATTTATTTTGCCGACCTATGTGTATGACAAACATAATTGACAGGTCCTAACATGTAAAACATGACATGCAAATTATGTAAAGCAGGATTTGCTCCTTCCTGGCTGCTTCGCATTACATCGATTCCCACAGTGCGGGGGGATCTGCCGGCCTTTTTGTTCTTTTTTAAGCCACAGAAACACTTCCCGGTTTTCAAAAGTCCAAAGGAGCCTACATTTCGTTGTAATTCTCGCTTTTATCGCCTCCGGGCCATTGCTGACAGTGCCAGCACAGAAAAGACAAAATGATTAGAAACTGGGACGCTCAGATAATGTCCGAATTTCGATGATTAATGACTACTCGTGACGGAGTCTTCCGGCAGAAACTCGGCTGCCACAGTCCAATCAAAGTAGTCCGGTGGTACCTTTATTTGTATTTCAGGTTCCTGGTATTAAATCAAGAAAATCCCTTTTATTTTCTGCTGAATTTAAGTTTGGCGAAATAAAGGTTGCCGGCCTTATTTCCTACAATTTCGCTATATTACAGGGCGCAAATTGCTGTGTTTTTGCTTCCTCTTATCTACGGCTGCGTTGATTAAACATTGGCTCTCACTTTACAGCTGCACAACACCGCTCTCACTTTACAGCTACACTATATAACTTTTAGGCACGTTTCTTGTCCTACCATCTATTTAATTATTAAGATGGTGCATCAGGGTGACAATATGAATGCTCCGTAAGTTTATCGGTAAGTAGAAAACAATTGTAAGCGGCCAGGCTTAACGTAGCGTCAGTAAGCAATTAGCCATCGTTCGAGCGGAAAGAGCGTGCCAGCACGGCCACTTTGACTAAGACTAACATTCAACGGCAACGTAAACGCAGAGCTTGAAAAGCATGCTCTAAATCACCGCTGACGTCATGTCACCAACGGGTTTAGCTTTGAGAGACACAGCACACCAGGACGTGCATGCAATGTCACCGTTTTAAATGCGAATGCATTTCATAGTCGGGCTATGTCAGGCATCCGGCGTTGGCGTTGGCGTTGTCCGCGGAGGAGGAGTAGGAGGATAGGTTGAGGAGGTGTGCGCGCCGGCAGGTGTTAGATGTGAAGCATCTTATGGCGAAGCTTAATCCGGTGGTGGTGGTGTACGGCGTGACCGCCCTTACTGCGCATGCGCAAACCCTTTCAAAAAAAAAATAAAGATAAAAAAACCTCCTCTCTCCCTCTCTCTCCCCTAGGCATCCCTCCCCGCGGCAACCACACCCTCACTGCGCATGCGCCTCCCCTCCTCTCTCCCCCTGCTACGCTCCCCCCTCTCTCCTCTAGGCATCCCTGCCCGCGCCGTCCACACTCCCACTGCGCATGCGCGTCCCACCTCTCTTCTCTCCTACGATCCCCCCTCTCTTCTCTAGGCATCTCTGCCCGCAGCGTCCACACTCCCACTGCGCATGCGCACCCCACCTCTCTCTCCTCTCCTACGCTCCCCCCTCTCCCTCTCTCGCCTGGCGACGCCGACACAGGCAGCGTCTGCTAGCGAGTTTCTTGGTTGAAAAAACCGACTGCTCGCGCTGCACAACCGTTCACTGGCCACCCCGTATATATGGCAATGAATCTTGACCTCCAAGGTGGTGCCGGTGGGAAATTTCTCCTGTGCGTTGTTGAACAATAAAAATTCGCAGCGTGCGCGTTAACTAAAAGCGGTCTGCGGCGGAGCTCGGCGGAGCTATATATGAAAAAAAAAAATTAAAAAAAATAAATAAAAAAAATTAAAAAAAACAAGAAAAAAGAAAATAAAAAGGCGCTGCGCCGTGCTCCCGACCGGGCTGCAGAAATTAGGCGCCTTTTCCTTCTTCAAACCACAACCACCATATATAAATGGAGTGAAGCGCGCGCGAAATGCATTCGCATTTCCTCACGATTCCCTTCGGGGAGGTGGGGGGCTTTTTTTTAGAAAGGACAGTTTGCCGTGCCGAAACTGCCCGAAGGCCCGTCGACATCGGTACAGACACCCCATTGGTGTCATTAAGCTGACGTCAAGTTCATCATTAAATTCGCCCGTGTCTGCGTAGGGATGAAAGCCGACTATTATTTTCTTATGAGCTTTCGTATTTAAATATGGGCTTGGTTCTGTCCATTAGTTTACGCCAGGAGTACGTTTCAAGCTCTTGCATCCACGAAAGGTTGGCATATCGCTGCTCTAAATGTAGGCTGTATAGTTCGCGAACGCGAAATTACATCGAACGCGACATTGCAAAAACCCTTTATGTAGGGCGCTTGGTGACAGTATGCCATCCAGACTGGCTGGGCGCAATGTACTAATGGTTTTCACTGGGATATAGATGGGCAAATAAAAACGCGAAGTAGATGCAGTAAAAAAAAAGCCCCCACCTCCCCCGAAGGGGAATCGTGAGGAAATGCGAATGCATTTCGCGCGCGCTTCACTCCATTTATATATGGTGGTTGTGGTTTGAAGAAGGAAAAGGCGCCTAATTTCTGCAGCCCGGTCGGGAGCACGGCGCAGCGCCTTTTTTTTTTGCTTTTTTCTTGTTTTTTTTAATTTTTTTTTATTTATTTTTTTAATTTTTTTTTTCATATATATACCCGCCGAGCTCCGCCGCAGACCGCTTTTAGTTAACGCGCACGCTGCGAATTTTTATTGTTCAACAACGCACAGGAGAAATTTCCCCACCGGCACCACCTTGAGGTCAAGATTCATTGCCATATATACGGGGTGGCCAGTGAACGGTTGTGCAGCGCGAGCAGTCGGTTTTTTCAACCAAGAAACTCGCTAGCAGACGCTGCCTGTGTCGGCGTCGCCAGGCGAGAGAGGGAGAGGGGGGGAGCGTAGGAGAGGAGAGAGGTGGGGTGCGCATGCGCAGTGGGAGTGTGGACGCTGCGGGCAGAGATGCTTAGAGAAGAGAGGGGGAGCGTAGGAGAGAAGAGAGGTGGGACGCGCATGCGCAGTGGGAGTGTGGGACGGCGCGGGCAGGGATGCCTAGAGGAGAGAGGGGGGAGCGTAGCAGGGGAGAGAGGGCGGGAGGCGCATGCGCAGTGAGGGTGTGGTTGCCGCGGGGAGGGATGCCTAGGGGGAGAGAGAGGGAGAGAGGAGGTTTTTTTATCTTTATTTTTTTTTGAAAGGGTTTGCGCATGCGCAGTAAGGGCGGTCACGCCGTACACCACCACCACCGGATTAAGCTTCGCCATAAGATGCTTCACATCTAACACCTGCCGGCGCGCACACCTCCTCAACCTATCCTCCTACTCCTCCTCCGCGGACAACGCCAACGCCAACGCCGGATGCCTGACATAGCCCGACTATGAAATGCATTCGCATTTAAAAGGCGTGCACTATGGGATGTGATCTTTGCGAAGGCGTACGTCTGCGAAATAAAGCGCTAAGCTTAATTACGCCGGTGGGCACGGTGATGCAGTCACTGAAGCGTAGCTCTCACCGTGTATACGCGTAGTGCGCCGGCTATAGAGGCGCCACTGAAAGCCACCTAGCGGGCGCCGGCGACAGTACACTCGGGGAGCGGAGCAGACGACGGCGCACTGCATAGCGTTGCTGCAGGGAATGGCTGAAGTGCGCGGCTGCGATTTTTCCATACGTGCGGGTGCCTGACAGCTACTTCTGCGGTGACAGCTGCAGGAAAGGCGCGGGCCTCTACAAAAGTGTACACGTGCACGAAGTGAACAGGAATTTGGGACAATCCAGTGCGTATATAGACGTGCCAGGTACGTCCCGCAGACCAGCGTGACAAAGCCCAGCTATGAAGTGGAGCTCGTGGTATTAAAGCTTGTTGTTGGGCTAGTTGGTAACTCGTCATATTGAAAGTAAAATTTAGAGTAAGCTTCTAATAACAGACGTGCTGATGATTTCACGCTCCTTCCGAGAACCTGCGTATCTGTAAACCATGGTTCACATCCACATGCGGCAGCATGTGCCACAAGGTGCGCGTACTTTTATCCTCATTTATCTTAACTTTTAGCGCATGCTCCCTAAGCCGGTCATTTAAGTATCTCTCGGTTTGCCCGACGTACACTTTTCCGCGAGATACTGGAATGGAGTATACAACCCCCGTGGAGCACTTAACGAAGGCCTTCTCATGTTTTTTCTGGCAACCGCGTCTCTTGTCATTGCAAATGCGCGGGCACAAATTGCCGAGTTTTTCTGGCGCCGAAAAGACCAGCGGCACACCATGTCTTGCAGCCACCTTCTTAAGGTTGTGGGAGAGCTTATGCAAGTACGGCATCACTTGAGGCTTGGAACCCGATGGATCCCAAGCAGCTCCATTCCTTTGTGTTCCACGTTTCAGCTTCTGCATAAGTGACTCGGCGACCGTGTGAAATCATCGGAACGTCTGTCACTAGAAGCTTATTTTATTGAAAAAAAAAAAAACAGGGATCGTTGTGTTAGCGAGCCGTCTGTGATGTTGTATCAAAAGGAAATATCTTTTCTCGAGGCAAGGTGTTAGTGCTCCTAGCGGCTTTAGGCTATCTCTTTCTTTTTTTTTTTTTTGTAACTTTGTTGGGTGGTGACTGGTTCTTCTATTGCTTGGTGAATCTTTGCACAAGCGCAATATTTTTGATCTTTTTTTTGCGCATCTTCCTGTGCGTATAAAAGAAGGTCAGTCACGCACAATAAACAGTTGGTAGCGAGCGCTGTGTGTGGTGTGTGTATCCTGAGTGAAAGCGTGTGTGAGTGTTTCGAGGGTTTTCCAAGTTGCGCTAAATTTTACTTTCAAAAGCTCGTGATGAGTAGCCGGTTTGTTTTGTTCACTGATGCGACGCCTCGTTCAGTTCTCGTTCTTCAAATTCAACCTTTGTTGCAATCTTGTTTCTGTACGTATTATTAATAAATACACATCGTATGGGCGGACTGATATTTAATTGTTCCGAACTCGCACGGCGAGATGCCGGCACATGTAGCGATCTTGCGACCGCTGATTACACGTGTCATCGCCGAACAAGTGCCACAAAGAAAATCACTTGTGGCATTAATATTGCAGATGGAATCCCCCTGGTAAGGAAATCGCCAAACGTACGGGTACATAAGCTGAGAGCCAGCGCCGCACCGCCGATGCCATCCCACTACGTCCGTCGATCTGCGCTACCCGCTGCTGTTTTAGCAACTTGAAATCCTCTCGCTAACCTGCTTCAAACTGTACAGAGCTGTAGTGTGAGTACGTTAGTGCTTTAGTGTTACAGAAAGAATCCGCACGATGTATTTAAAAGCGGAGAAGCGCCGACCACGTTAGAAAGACACGTCAGCAAGGCCTCGCGGGGAATGAGTAAAACCGCGTTGCGGGCGAGATTTTGTAGGTGTTTGAGCATCCCACCACACAGCAATTGTTTTTTGACATATCTTGAAGCTCCGGCCACCACACACATGCGTCGGACACTGCTTATTTCACTCCGAAAACGTGAACGACGCGGGGACACACGAACAACGACGTACAAACCTACGGCAGACGTCTGCTCACTGCCCCGAGAGTAACGAGCAAGTTCGCCACCACTGGCGCTTCGGTCGGCGTGCACTAGGCGTATAGGGAATTTCGCGGGTCATTACGTCAGCCGCTTTTCATAGGTATATGTAAGCTCCGTCGTTACTTCACAGACCTGTACTTACAACACATATGCACACCTATAACTCTACATCGGAATATTCTAATGAAGCACGAAAGAGTGCATTGGTGTGACCCTCGAACTGAGGAAATCTGCATGGCTGTGAAAGAGTATACGAGCTAGTTACTTTCGGGGTTGTAGCACAGGGTGCTTTAATAAAGTTGTCAGAAAGTGTTTCAACGATGGAAGCATGCAAGCGTAGAGTTTTGTGACAATATAGCTCACAACGACTTGGGTGGCAAATTCTCTAGAAAAAGGTCTAGGTGTGTTCAAGGATTTCCATTCGTCGCTTCTCGGCTTAGGGGTGAACAATTAAAAGCGAGGCAAGTTTTCCAACACTTGATTTTAAGTGGCGACAACAATTAAATTACACCTACAATACACCACCATACATAGCAGTAAATAACTAAAATAATGTAGAACACTGTTTATGAAGGCCACAAAACGCGAGACAAGTTCTCCAGCTCTGCCAAGATTGATGGTCACATTAACTTTGCATTCAGATCGAGGTTTTGTCGTGAGCGTGCACGGAACACGTGCAGGATTCATCACGTGCTTTGGCGCAAAGCCAGTAGAAAAAGTAACCTGGAATAAGAGAGATATTGAGTCGAACCTCTGATCAGCCGTTCCACTGATCACCTTCCAAGGGACAAATCTAAACTTGTCACTTGAGCTTTCTCCTGAACGTGTCGGTTGTTTTAAAAAGAGCTAAATCTTTTAAATATTTTTTTGGCCCCAAAACTTAGTCGTTGACTGTCAGCTCCTGAGCGCATCGATCTGCACTTTCTTTCTCTCTGAGGTGGGCTATGTTACACAGGCGTATTACACCCCCTTGGAATGCGTCCTCTAGTAATATGACCGACTTTCACATAATGTTCTGCAAAGCATGTATATCCTCTTCCATAGTGTGGGATACGACGTAGAAAGGACACGTGACGTCATTCGCTTCCTCGGATCTCTCCTCCGTACCCTGCGTGCCTAACAACGGCGAATCTTTGAGGTGCTTCCCGAGTTTAGGAGCGAAGCTCAGTCGTGCTCCGAATGCACTCCGTAGCACACGGCAGAACTTCTATGTGAGCTGTACGCAAAGTCCTGCCGCCCTCTGCAGGAGTCAGCAAATGCTGGGGCTGTCCAAAACGTGCTCTGTATGCAGTCGCGGTTTGTGTGTACAGCCTACCGTCGTTTCTTGACTGTGTATTTTTATTTACTCCGTACGCACTTCTGTTCATCAGGAAGCTGCTGGACCACTTCCTCCCTAACCGCTGCGTCAGGACAACGTGGAGCAAGGTCGTAATCGACGCTTCCATTCCACTGCTCGTTGCTGCTTTCCCGGCTGTGCCGCACTTCTTGACCAACGCGCCCTTCACTCTAGATTGATGTCGAACGTCGGCAAGCTACTTCCACTCCTTCGTTACTCCGCCATTTCCTACTAGTGCCCACCTACTCACACAGGCAAGTTTACTGCTCGGCTGCAACTTCACGACCGCTTTTACCGGTTGGACTGACGCTCTTCTTCCGGGCAATTCATTGGTTTTGCAGTAAACGTCTCGCCTGTTTAAGTGCCCAGTGCTCCTCCTTTATAGCGTCTGTACAGAAAGTTTGGCCCACTTAAGATTTCCAGCTAAAGATGCCACGTCGTTTACCTTAGTTCTCTGGAATATGAACGCGATTTTGAGAAGCATCTTATATCGGGGTTGTGAAATACAAGTTTTGAAGTTGAAAGTAAGATGACAGAAGAAAACTGACACTGACTCACATTATGTCCATCGAGGGCTGCTTTCATTGGGTTTTATAAACAAGGGCATTCAGATTACATCAGATAAGTATAAGTCTCACAGCTTTAGAAAAGCAAACACGAAGAGGTAGAATCGAAGGACTGTTGTAATGCAGTATACAGAAGAACGTACGCGCGTTAAACACGAGAACAATTTCTTCCATATATATGGACGCCATACAGAAGAATTGGCATGCGAAGTTCAGGCGCAGTCCGAGAAGTAAGAGAGCGCAGGTAAATTTTTTGCGGAGTGCGGTCCGCGAAATGTATCCCCAAAATTTCTGACTTCGTTTTCGCAATAATCGTCGTAAGCTACATTTTTTTTGTCGCTTTTCCTTGCTTTCTCTTTTGCGAGATGCAGGCAACCGGCATGAAAGTGCAAGAGCCTTATAGACTTGTCAATTTCTAGGAGTAATTGCTACCATCGTGAAATCTGCTCCGGCTGAGGATCGTCACGCACGAAAGGACAGGGTCACAAGCCGCGGGCAGGCGCTGTCGCAAGGGGTGATGCGACGAAGCAGCCAATGTCTCGATTCGCGCTGGGTCAAGAAAGTGGGCTGAAACTTGCATTAGCGAATTCTCAAGGCATTTTCTGCAAATGATGCATCGTCTGCAATACAGAACGGGGGTGCTATTTGACCCGTCTTTAATGCACTGTTGTTTCTCTATCACTGAAGTATATCGCGATTAGTGAACTTCTTTATGGCACTTCTAGTTGCCACCAACAATCCCAAGTATTATATAACAGCGTATAATACTGTTTATGCAATACTTGTGAGTGTGAACCCCCGACAAGAATTTCTGGCTAAGCCTCTGGCTTAAGTATATTTTTTTATTATTTTCATGATAACACGCTGAACTGCACCGGAAGGAAAAGGTATAAAACGTGGTTTGAAAAGAATTCTTCAAAGCCTCATTTAAGTGGTTTTAGATCAGTTTTTTTTTTTTACTTGACCAGTCATGCTTGAGTGGAATCTCTAAGTTTTCTAGGGACAATGTTATGCTATCTTCAAAGTTCTCTCGTGTTTCTTTTTAAAATAAATGTTCCTGATGTGGACGCCATTTCACTTCTCGGTATTGTGATCGACATTGACCTCACAGGTGTTTTGTACGATCCTATTTTACTGCTACCGGAAAGAGAGAACTACGCGTATGTGAATATGTGCTGAAGAGATCTGCACGGTGGCAACACTCGCAGGCTACTTCAGATAAATAGGAGGGAGGCTGAAGCGATATATGCAGCCCACAACAAAGTGAGGAGCATACACAAAATACACCAAAACACTGAACAAAGTAATGTCATTCGATGAACCTGTGTTTTGGCTGCGTAAGATGCACATGCAGTGATTAGAGCGTCTTGCACGCCACTCCTGAGAGAACAGTTTGTTAAGAGCTATATTGCCTAACACAGTTCCTTTCTCGGTCTCCTAGTTAGTGTACATTCTGAATGTTGCCCCTCATCATCTTTCATAATGAGCCAGTAAATGATATCGCTATACACCCGTGTAGTACGTGTCATTCTAATACGTATGTGCACGTATCCACCTCTGTTTAGTACTGTCGAGAGCGGGTACACAGTACACTCATGCACGGCAATTTCCGTGGGCCGTATATCTTGAAGTGCATCACCGCTTCCCACTTGGAACGAACAAAGGGGACAGACTATGTCGTTTAGGGGAAATGGGTCTTCGTCGGGAGAAAACACACAGGCGTATCAGCTCGGTATATACGGTAGCACGCTTGCTGTATGGTCGTACGTGCGAAATCCGGAAACGTGGCCTTCTAAAATGAGAAATGTCGTTAGCGCTGCCACAACAGCTCGTATCTTATGCCCACGTGTGTGTAGGTAATGTGTGTTTGTGTGCGCGGGGGAGAGAAGGCGTGTGAGCTATATGTGTGCTACACATCGGAGGACTGGCGTCTGCTTATTCACTGGCACTAACACGCGTGTGCTAGACGCATGTGCGCAGCTATGCAATGCGTAACTGATGACTTCGCTCCCTGCAGAGCGAATAAAAAAAGACCAGAAATCTATTTCAGTTAATTTCGATAAAACTCAGTACAGTGAACAGCTGCGCCCGCTTCGGGAGATTTCTTCTGATACAACCATAACAAAAAAAAAAAAAGAAGAAGAATAAATAGAAGAATGTGGGGGGAGGGGGGGGTGCTGCTGACAAGCATTTAAGGAGATGACAAGAACCTGGCCATTTCAGTAGCGCTCCAGGCATATTTATCCAATAATATAGAGTGCGTATTTAGATATTACCATGTAATGACTATAATCGTGGGTGGTCTCTGCGCAATTTTTCGGTTGCGCTTTGGCGGTGTATCTCAACAAGCCAACATAGGTCTGTCATGAAGAGACGCATATTGTAATAGTACAGCTCGACGAATCGAATTAGGATGAACCACTTAAGGAACCGTAACGTAGGCATAACTGTGCAGAAGGGGCCATAATCAACTTGCGCAAATTACACGGTTTTTTCTATTGCTATGAATTTCGTTCCAGAATCTAGACCCTCATTTTTTTCATTAACGCGCAACACCTATATACACTGGGACTCTCTCTGCGTTAATTGCGAAAGGAATTATGGCAGAGTCTAACCTTTATAACCAGATGGTTGTAGTGAGAATAGCACAAACACCGAATCTTTGGGTAGGAATAATCTATACCCTTCCGGCAAGAAGACAACTAACGAGACGACATTCATCGGCGTGACGACAACTGTTCCCCCGAATGGAAGATTTGCTGGTCTTAAGGTCCACGTAAGGGAAATTAAGAGCCTAGTCAATTTGAAACCTTTCGAAACCAAAACTTCGACCTTCGCAAAAGTTCTACCGAACTCAGCACACGCATGAAGTTTCATGTACAGCTAGCTCGTGCCAAGTTAGCATATGCGTGGCCATGCAGTATTGCGTACAACTTTCCGCAAAGCGCTACTCTGCGCGAACGATGATCAGACGTAAAGCCGGTGCAAATGTCATCGCACCACCAAGTTTTCGGAGCACATTAATTTCTGGCCCATGTTCGTGCAACCACGCTAGTGACCGGAAGCCATTAGCCTTCGTCGAGGCGGAAAACACGCGCCGATGTAGATGCTGGCTGCGTGCACGCCGCTGATGACTTGTTAGTGCTACAACATCGCCACGAAAGCACGATGCGTCGTTGACGGGGTCTGGCGTGGTGATGATTAATGCTAGCCGGATTCAATATCCCCAGTAGATATTGCAGCTAACGCAGCCCCAGCATGCGCGTAGGCGCCAAGGTGACGACCTTTAAGGGATGTTCGAATAAGGGGGGATCGTTCTTATTTAAAACAATCTCCACCTTTTTTCTATAAGTAAAAGCGTTACCTGCCGAAGAACGCGGTCCTTCACCACAGGTGTATTCACTGCTGGCTGTGCACCAAGAAATCGCCCATTACGAACAAAAACAATTCCCCTAACGGGTTCGTTAACAAGTACGGCAAGTTGGTATGTTTGTACGTTAACATATTTGGTTGAATGTGCAGCGCAGTACAGAGGATGGAGAAGTTTTGGATGACACGAGCGCTCGTGTCATCCAATTATTGTCCCTCGTATGCGCAAGAAAAAAAAAGGGGGGGGGGGGGTCGTTAAGTGAACATTAATATGGTCCATGTGTAGTAATAAATTGCGAGGTAAGCTGAATTTTGTCCTCTTTTTCTGCTGATGCGCACCTGGCCTAGAATTCTCGTATTATATGGTAGCTACAAATACAGAGAGAAATATTTTCGACACGGAATTTTGTGTCAACGCTCAATTTTACGCCGTACACTTTTACTCCGATTTCAGTGCTAAGTTTTTTTTACTATATTCTGCCAATTGCTTCAGCCGGACTCTGCCCTCGCGAAACGATTTTGCTGTGTCGCATGGGATAGGGTGTCGCGAATGTGTATTCTCTCGTCATAAGAAAGCATAGCAGTGCGCCAAGCAACTCTTGCGGTTGTGACGAGGCGATTGAATACAGTCTGTGCCATTGCTCATTCTACCAAACTC
This sequence comes from Rhipicephalus appendiculatus, assembly GCA_030522465.1. NCBI lineage: Eukaryota > Metazoa > Arthropoda > Arachnida > Ixodida > Ixodidae > Rhipicephalus > Rhipicephalus appendiculatus. Next base: position 43,545 of record JALIZH010007272.1, read on the forward strand.
GATGATGTGCTCTAAATGCTAAACTTCGCGGCTTTGATGGAAGACAGCTTTCGGAAAACATGATCCTGTGACCTTGGCCCTTCACTTTCGTACATGCACAATGCCACAACAGCCCAATAGTGTGCTTCCTGAAGTGGTCTGGACTTCACGAATGATTGTGAGCTACTAGACTGTGTTCGTTTTTCTTGTGTTCAAGTTAACCGTCCATTTATTACTTTTCCAACTCTTCGGTTATTCTTCTTTATCTTATCTTTTATTCCCCATTTCCCCTACTCGCTTGTAGGCTAGCCAGCCGACTATCACAAGAACATTCACAAGAACACCCACTATCACAAGAACATAGTAGTAAAGTTCTGGTCTTTTTTTTTTTTTCTTAGTATAGCGGTCTCTGTGAATCCACCACATTCAAGCTTTATTCAACTGCAACGCTTCTGAATACAACGGAGAACGGATAATAAACGAGAAAAAAAATTGTTAGGTCACGTCATACCAACACTAGCCACCATCTGAAAGTGATGAAAAGAAGCATAAGACTGGCAGCGCACCTGTGTCCTCTAAGAGAAGCAGAAAAGGGACAGGATACTCTTTCTCCGACAGTGTAGTTCCATTCTGAAACAACCGTGGTAAGCCAACCACTGTGACAGCCTACTGTATGGTGTACTAGAATGGGATAGTGTGCCGTCTTCAGAGCAAACCAATGGGAGAGTGGTGGTCGCTTTTGCGATGACGCCACCAGAAGGGCGCTGCGATCGAACGGTGTGCCTATGGCGCGAATTTTGAATTTGTCATCGGGGCCTAGTGCTGGTTAAGGCAGATAAACATCATTATTTCGCACAGTTTTGTTTGTTTCTAGGTTTCATACCATTATGTGACTAACCGCCGACAAATATAAAAAGTCTTAAACGTGTCCCCACACAGAGTGCGATTGTGGAAGGGAACAAGTACACTTACTCGAGGTCGCTTAAGTCCACATGACGGCCACATTTTGTCGCTTCGTACGTGAAAGAAGAGCTCAAAATGCGGGTAACATAACGGCTTCAAAGTTCTTCACACGCTGGGTAACGTCAGGAAAGGAAACAATCATAACGTACGTGCGCGGCACTACATTTCTAATCGTCTGCTTTCAATGCTTGTATTGAGCGTCGTCTGCACATGTAAAAGATTTCGTTGTTTGCTCATGTAAGCCTTGTGTTTGCATAATGCGATAAAAGGAAACATTTACTAGCTGAAATTAATAAATGAACTCTGCAGATGGTAATAAGAGCGAAAGACCATTGCTGAATGATGCGGGTGTTTTTCGATCGTCTGCTAATGTGTATCTAATGTCCGCAAGATTCTCAATGGTGCTCCCCTGGCTACCACCTCTTTCTGTCGCATAGTCTCGAAGATTCACCATTGCCAGCAACACAAGAGAACGCCACAGAAACGAAGTGTCAGCGAAGATAGGGCGAAGCACTCGTGCACCAATTAGTGTTTGTTTAAACAAGGCCTCCGTGAAAGCCGAGCCCATCTCGGAGGCCGTATATTATTCGCTGTCATACAATGACTCCAAGCTCCAGCGAGTGGTGGCGCCACCGTAGAACGGTGTGCTCTGTTGACTAGGCCGTCATCGCAAAAAGAGCCACGTCTCAGGCGCGAGACGGCACACTACCCCATTCCAGTACACCATACCTACTGTGTCGATTCCATGCTCCTAAAAAAGAAACAATGTTCACTGCAGGCGTCTTATGCCGCAGCAGTTGATGTGAACTAAAGCAGGCAAGCATGGCGTGTTCGTGTTGCGAGCTCCTCGGGAGAACTCTTGCGATACTTTCATAGACTTTTTTTCTAGTTCTATTCTAGAAGCGGCAATATGTGCCAGCGTTTTTTCGCTTTCAATATTTCGCTTTTCGAAAAGCTCTATACTCAGGACGGCCGATGTTCTTTTCTTCGTGTCTATATTCGATTCAACGTAGGCGGGTGTTCGAAAGAATACATTGCGTGTGTTTGCTGAGCAGCTCAACGAACACACGGATACACGGAGTGAAAGGTAAAACCGACAGATTCACGCTAGAAAAGAATATTTATTAGACATAGGTTACCAATGGTGTAAGAAAAGCAGAAATGCCCGTGAACATGCTATTCCCCCTTAAAATCTTATGCTCTGTGGCTAATATGAAAGTAAATATGCGTAATGCTTGTGTGTGGCATCTTCCCCCAGCACCTCCACCAAAATATAATGCAAACACCGGGCTAAAAGCGGTGCTTGCGTGGGAACAGTAGCAGCCAGAGCTGGACGGGCGCAGGCAACGTAGCAGCAAGTAAAGGCTAGGCAGCTCCAGCTCATGCTTCGCGCAGTGCTCGTGATGTGACTGCAATTCTGGGCATTCCTTTTCACTACACGTGGAAAATATAGTAGTTTGAAAGCGTTTTTACGGCGGTAGCCCCTAGCGACGCCGTGTTTTTCAAGCAACATACCGAAGCTCGTCTCCAGCCAACCATAACTTGAGCATTGGCTCGATTAGGACTAAATCTCAATAAAAGATAAGTGATATCAAGCGGTAGTATTTGCTTCAAGTTAAGAGTAGTATATGATACATATGATATCGGAGCGTAAAATTATATAAGATAGGGGCAATTAATGCTATGGATAATTAATGCCAATTACTTTAATGAGCTAGAGAAGATGGTTTGCTTATGAACAATTGGGGTCGTTGCGGCCCCCGCCGGAGCAGATCTCGATCACGTGCTTCTTTCTACGTGGCCTCTGCGATCCGATTCGGCAGCATGACGGCACGCTGCCGGTGTTGCTTGCAAACTCCACGCAGAGTTAACCGCAGTTCAACTCATCGAGTGCGCCTACATAATTGAATGAGCACATTGAAACAGCAGACTTTTTTTCTTTCTCTTGCGGATACGTGGCATCCCGATGACACATGCCCATTGCAGGATTGTGTTCTTTCACTCTGAGGTTTACCCAATAAACTAAAAGCTCACCAAACGCTACAGCCTTGCGCTATTAAAGACCATTAAACGAAACCTTAAGGTCACTTACAGCTTCTTTTTACTTCATCAGTAGCTGAAACACACGAACCATACAGTATCGTTAAATACTACTAGGTATATTTCATGCTTCTCCATGCAAACACACGTCCTCACTATGCGTCACTGCGTCGATGTCTTACTCTGGGCATTCACGTGAACTGTCATTTGCATTACAACACAGCTTATCAACAATATGGTGCATAAACGCACACACTGTATGAAATTCAAATTGCTAGGTGATCTGTGCACTGCATCAGACCAGACATAGCAAAGAATAAAAACAGTGCATACCGCATTTAGTTGTCTACCATTTAATTAGATTCTAGCGTGGGCACTATAGTTAGTAACATTTGTGTGGCAGGTATCTAAATAACGTATCTCGTCATAGTGATAGTCCCGGTGTGTAGTGGTTACTTGCTAGCTTAGATGATAAATTAAGGTGCTCTGATTATGCGTGCTGCAGTGCACGTTTTTCATCTTCAGAGCAAACTGTTCTTGACTATACGTTTGTTTGTCTGAGCGCTTCTCTACGTACCACAATAGTCCTAGCGCCAGGCGGCAGAGTCTTGAAGTGTCGATCCATTTTTCCTTGTGTGTGTGTGCGTGCGTGTGCGTGTGCGCGTGTGCGTGTGTGTGTGTGTGTGTGTGTGTGTGTGTGCGTGCACGCGCGCGCGCGCGTGTGTGTGTCGTGCAGCCTGTCCAGCGAAATATATATTTCTTACCATACATAGACACGTCGCCTATTCTTCATTCTTCGCTCAAGCTTCCCTTGGTGCCTGATGTTCCTTCTTCCTTATTCTCTACTTTAATTATTCATCAAATTTTAGGTAAGCATGCCTTATCGTCCACTAGGTAGACGCGGGATAGAGCCAACCTTGTTAGGGCGACCTCGCTGTTTATCCGGTACATAAAGTTTATCTCTTGGCACGGAGCCTGCTTAAGCTGGGTATCGACGTCTTTCACCGGTGATATTTTCCATCACATCGAGGAGCCCTTAATAGCTGCCGCTGGAAAATTAAACGCTTTATTTACCTAGCTTTCAGATAAAGATATACATCACGCATCCGCAGGGTTCAAACACCGCGGCAAGCCTTGGTACCAAGATTCGACCTTTTGATCACTTGTGAAAACACGGCACCAGCTGTATTTACAAAGCCCTCCGGGGCAGCAAGATAGCTTAAAGGCAGCAACCCCTGTGCTCCAATGGCTTATCATAGAAACCGCGCGGAGTTCTTTGAGATATTCAAAAGAGGACCACGAACTAAACTTTGCATGTCATAGTTTGCAATGCAGATATTTTGCTCTCAAAAGGAGGAAGAGTTGAATTTCTGAATATAGAGAGCACGTACACTGTTTCAGTTACATATTATGTGCGCATACGCCCGTACCGTGTCAGCCAAAATTGACAAGCATGCATGTATGCATGCCGATTCTGCGTGAGTGCTTGTGCGTGTGTGTGCGCTTCCTCACTATTCAGTTCTTTCCCCTTCCCTCACTAGCTGTTAGAACATTCTTCATTAAATAGGTAGTGTGTGTTGTCGAGAGCACTGTAAACTATGCGCCTTTTTCGTGCGCTTTAATTTGACCCTGATTTCTAGCTCTTTACCTCGCTCCCGTTAGTTCTTCTCCCTCCTTTTTTACGGCAATGTTTTAATAAGTTCTCAACCCTTTAGATTATCCCCATTGATTTACTGGGGTGGTGCTTCATTTTCGAAGGTTAGCGTTCGAGAACAGAACGAAAGAAAGCGGATTAGAAGTTCCAAGTCTCTGGCATTGAATATCATATCGAATTTCTCGCTTATCTCGGTCTTTCCCCCGAAAGGCTGTTGGGTGTTTACATTATTAGGCACTTAACTAAATGGCATCTATCTCGAGATAGTGTTGTTTTTTTCTCCCCAGAAAGCACGATGACAACAAATGACTCTGTCTCCAACACAAACTGGTGTTCCGACCAATAAGTACTTCCGTGCAGTGGCGTATAGCCAGGGGGTGGCACACCGCGCACGTGTGCCTCCCGCAACGCTGTGCAGCGATAGTGATGCCGATAGCCCTCCTCACACAGAAGTGAGTGAAACCGAAGGCTCGTCATACCGTGACGAAACTTTACTGATACCGCCCCACGATTGGCTCCGGCAACGCATTGCCGGAGTTAATCGCGGAGGCCACGATGCGCTCTTCGTATTTAAAAATCTCGTCGGCAGATGCCGCTAGGCCCTCAGCTAACAACTTGCATCCTGCCGCTCTAGTAATACTATCTGGGGTTTTACGTCCCAAAACCACAGTATGATTAAGAGACGCCGTAGTGGAGGGCTCCAGAAATTTTCGACCATCTGGTGTTCTTTAACGAGCACTAACATCGCACAGCACATGGGCCTCTGGTATTTCGCCTCAATCGAAATGCGACCACGGCGGCCGGGATCGAACCCGCGACATTCAGGTCAACAGCCGAGCACCATAACCGCTGCTCCACCACGGTGGACCATGCTGCCGCTTGTGAGCATTCGGATCATACTTCAAGCGAAGGCAGCGCCACCGTTCTGCTGAGTACAAACGAAGGAGCATCTGCATGTTTTAAGTTAGAAAAGATTAGAACAAAAAAGTGTGCTGCATTTCAACGCTAATGTAGAGACAATTAGCAGGGTACACCAGTAGAAGGTCCCGTGATGGCCATCAAGTGCATCTTTATTTTATTTGATTTTTTTTTGCCGCGTGAAGGCGCCAAAAGTAATCTTCAATGAAAAAATTAAATATAAATCAGCATTTAAAAAGAAAAACAGGGTGCGTTTTAAACAATACAATATACAATCTTTCCATTAGTGGGGTTATCTCAATTCGTGTTCTGAGTGACTGTATGTCCCTTTAAAGGAACACGCGAAACTCTCGCCCTCGAACACGCATCGATCGCGTTTTTTACTTCACACTATGAGGCGGTGTTGATGCAACTTAAAGAGGCCCAATGAGATTCAATGTTCACCGCAGCAAGCATCTTGCCCTCGTGTTTCTTCAAAGCTCATTTCCCGCTGCGCCCAGAAAAATTAGCGAAAGTAACTGTAGCGGTATCCAATGTTTCGGTGGATAGAGCATTTATATAAGGTTATCATTTGATAAGAGCGCATAGATGTGTCTGAGTTAATGTCTCTGGGCCTGATACACTGATAGTGAACCTAATACAGGGGTTACGCACCGCGTCCACACACAATGACATGAACGCCTGCTTTTATTGCAATAGAAATTATGTGTGTTCTCGCGATGAGTTTGCGCGGTTACCACGGACATGCTTTCCTCGTATCGACGTTGCATGCGCACACCACAAGTGGCGAGTTCAAAGGAGTCAGAGTCAGCTCTAGCTCTCCCTGTGGCTGTAAAGATGAGGGCGCCAAAGAGGCGTATATAGATGGAATGAGCTGCAGCTCGCTAGCACGTAAAAGACGTTCGAGCGTTGCAGCTAATATAGAGCGTGATAGCGCAATCTACGGCAGACTTTATTCACCAACTTGAGTATCTGACGTATAGCTGAAGATTTCCAGAGGCTGGTGAAACCACTCAATCAATATTCGGCTGTCCAGCCTTGAACTTGTGACGTCGATTATACAACCACTGTACTCTTTCGGAGGCACCTGATTAGTGCTCAACAAATCAAAAGAAGCTCGGTGGGTAGTGAGCACCATGAAATAGTTGCAGTCTTGTTGCCCAGTAGTATTCGTCAGCTTAATCTCATAAAGGAGAATAATTTAGGATATATCTGAAATACTGCTATGACAGGGCCACACGGGATTTGAAATAATGTTCTGCATGAGAATGCAGTTTGAATAGCAAAAACTACACCATGATGTTTACGTTCCGGTGCATAGCTATCAGGCACTGGTAAGACTTTCGAGACCCATACTGCGTGTACTTGCTGTATACTACGTCTTTCCAGTGTTCACTTTTGATGTAGCACATTTGATTGCTGAACCATATATATATATATATATATATATATATATATATATATATATATATATACATATATATATATATATATATATGAAGAAATGAAAGTGGACGAAAAGATAACTTGCCACCGGCAGGATCCGAACCTGCGACCGTCGAATAACGCGTTCGATGCTCTACCACTGAGCTACGGTGGCGGTCATCTCCCCGTCCACTTTATGGGGTATATATGTGTACTTAAACGTGGGAGCGTCAGTCAGCGCCGCCTGTTGCCATTACGGCGAGTGTGGAACACTCTTTTTTGCCTGTAGGCGTCACGTAGTACGTGATCTTATTACGAGAGGGCAGCTGACTAGTAATCCCTCGCATACCACCTGAAGGCATCAAGTCTGCCAGAACGAGACCCTCGTTATAAATGAAGGAAGGAATTGTAAACTTAAGGGCTCGTTTGCTTTGTTAAACATAGTATTAATGAGAACTAACAGACAAAGATGCCAAGGAAAGTATAGGGGAAGCTATTAGAAGTAATGGTAATGTAAATGTGAAGAAATGAAAGTGGACGAAAAGATAACTTGCCACCGGCAGGATCCGAACCTGCGACCGTCGAATAACGCGTTCGATGCTCTACCACTGAGCTACGGTGGCGGTCATCTCCCCCGTCCACTTTATGGGGTATATATGTGTACTTAAACGTGGGAGCGTCAGTCAGCGCCGCCTGTTGCCATTACGGCGAGTGTGGAACACTCTTTTTTGCCTGTAGGCGTCACGTAGTACGCGTTATTCGACGGTCGCAGGTTCGGATCCTGCCGGTGGCAAGTTATCTTTTTCGTCCACTTTCATTTCTTCACATTTACATTACCATTACTTCTAATAGCTTCCCCTATACATTCCTTGGCATCTTTGTCTGTTAGTTCTCATTAATACTATGTTTAACAAAGCAAACGAGCCCTTAAGTTTACAATTCCTTCCTTCATTTATAACGAGGGTCTCGTTCTGGCAGACTTGATGCCTTCAGGTGGTATGCGAGGGATTACTAGTCAGCTGCCCTCTCGTAATAAGATCACGTACTACGTGACGCCTACAGGCAAAAAAGAGTGTTCCACACTCGCCTGTAATGTAACAGGCGGCGCTGACTGACGCCCCACGTTTAAGTACACATACAGTAACCTTTGACGGGGCGACCGCCAATGTAGCTCAGCGGTAGAGCATCGAACGCGTTATGAGTTCCTGACGGTCGCAGGTCGGGATCCCTGCCGGTGCCATCTTTCGTCCACTTTCATTTCTTACATTTACATTACCATTACTTCTAATAGCTTCCCCTTGGCTTTTCTTGGTATCTTAGTCTGTTAGTTCTCATTAATACTATATTTAACAAAGCAAACGAGCCCTTAAGTTTACAATTCCTTCCTTTATATATATATATATATATATATATATATATATATATATAGCGTTGCAGCTAATATAGAGCGTGATAGCGCAATCTACGGTAGACTTTATTCACCAACTTGAGTATCTGACGTATAGCTGAAGATTTCCAGAGGCTGGTGAAACCACTCAATCAATATTCGGCTGTCCAGCCCTGAACTTTATAGATATATAAAGGAAAGAAGTGTGAACTTAAGGGCTCGTTTGCTTTGGTAAACACATTATTAATGAGAACTAACAGACAATGATGCCAAGGAAAGTATAGGGGACGTTATTAGAAGTAATTGTAATGTAAATATGAAGAAAGAAAAGTGGACGAAAAGATAACTTGCCACCGGCAGGATCCGAACCTGCGACCTTCGAATAACGCGTCCGATGCTCTACCACTGAGCTACGGTGGCGGTCATCCCTCCGTCCACTTTATAGGGTATATATGTGCATTTAAACGTGGGAGCGTCAGTCAGCGCCGCCTGTTGCCATTACGGCGAGTGTGGAACACTCTTTTTGCCTGTAGGCGCACGTAGCAGACTTGTCTGAAGGCAGACTTGAAGGCAGACTTGTTGCCTTCAGGTGGTATGCGAGGGATTATTAGTCGGCTGCCAGCTCGTAATAAGATCACATGCTACGTGACGCCTACAGGCAAAAAGAGTGTTCGACACTCGCCGTAATGGCAACAGGCGGCGCTCTCGGCTCGGAGCTCTTTTTTTTTTTTCTGTCCCTTCCACTCATCTTCTCTGTCATTTATTTCTTTTTTTGGCTTGGCTATTTTTTTTATCTTCATCGCTACCTCGTTAGCCTTCACATTACGCGATCGAGCAGCTGGGGCAAGCAACAGGGATGCAACACTCGATGCCGCCTGTATATATGCATGAGAAAAAAAAAACAAAAAAACAAGAGAAAGATTCACAGCATGAACGCCCAGGGGCGTAGTCACTTAAGTGCACGACATAAACAGTTCTTTGAAGAGCCGAGATGGAAGATCGGCAGACTATATGCGGTTTCCGAATCATCGGATGTTCGATGTTGAGTGCGCACGTACATTGCGAGAGTAGATTCCTTCGCAAGCAACAACATCCTACTCGTTCTCCTCCTTTTTTTTTTTTTTTTTTGGTGCATCTCCATAATACCGCAGAAGTAAAATCTTGACTCCCGTAGCGGAAATAGAAACACGAACGAGCTAGGAGCACCTTATCGAAAGTGGCTTTCATGTGCTTCTATCTCGCTCACTTTTTGTTAATTTGGAGCTCTCTGAACGTCTATCTTCATCAAGATGTCCGTCTTCATCAAGTAGTTTATGGTTAAGCAGTTTACTCTCGGGCAGTCGATAACACGTTACACGCTCGAATGTAATCTTAAAGCATGTTCGGACGTATCTCTGTACACAGCGACGCCAATGGCGCATTTGTAGCTTTCTTCAAATCTTCGAGTGATCTAATCTTCTAACCTCCGAGTGTTTTCAAGTACTTCCTCCGTCCTAATCGACAACTGGCAGTCATTAATGTGATTTGAAGATTGACCAAAAATGACGCTTTTCGTTCGGTATCGCCTCGTGCATTTTCCTAGTTGGAGGCTTGTAGCATCGTTGGTATCATCATCAGTATGGCAGTCTAATTCCTTCCAAATCTCTTTTTTTTTCTTTTTTTTCTTTTTTTTTTCTGCTCAAAGCTAAGCTTTGCTCTAGGCTTCCGACGGCTCGCCTTCGGTCGAAACTGTCGATAATATTTCCTTTCATCAGTGGTTGTCAAACTTAAATATTTAAGGACCACACGACGTTCAGACTACATGAAAGTTCTGCCAAATAACACGAAAAAAAAAACACACATTTATAAGTGAACAAACGAGAGAAAAAGAAGAGACTGCATTGAGTCAATTCACGCTAGAAGAAAACGAAAATTCACTCGCCTATCGAATCGAAAGTTGTGTTAAAGGAAAAGCAATTCAACCAGCACATTATTTCTTGAACGCTTAAAATAATCTTCAAACGACGAGATTTCATTCCTTGCCTACGTCAGCTCCACTTCCGTCTGATTTCTGCGTTCGCCTGCGGCAATCGTGACGGTCTCCGCAAGAGCGGCACACCTCTACAAAAGGAGCCCTGGAATGCGTGCGAAATGAAAGTCTTCGTCCTCGCTTATGGGAATCTGAAAGATTCTTCCCGCGTTTAGCTGTCATGAGGTATTACTTCTGCGTACCGCAATGTCCCGATGCAAACTTGAGTTCGTTAGAGTGGGTTCTTGAATTATTCGCTGGGCCAGGAAAATGATTGAAAAGCTTATACTGTTTTCCTTGCCCTGGGAGTGGAGTTATCTTGAGTGTCAAAATAGAGTTAAATAGTTGTGAAGGAGAGATAGTGCTTTTGGATTAAATCGGAAATAAATGCCGCGCTGGCCATCACTCTACTCTTTGCATATGAGTTTCGTGGATGAAAACCTCCTTGATTCAACGCTTACGGCGCGGCTCTTTGCCACTTCATTAGGCGCACATAGGCGTGTGCACAGGAGGAGCAGGTCACGTCACTCGAGTTACGTGATTTTGCATAACGTTGCCTTCCCATTTCTTTTCTTCTTTCTCTCTCTCAATTCGTCGCTTTCTCTTTCTTTCTATCTCTTTATCTCTCTCTCTTTCTTTCTCCGTATTTCTATCTTTTTATCTCTTTCCTTTAGTCATTTTTATATATGTCGTTCTGTTTCTATCTGTCTATTTCTTTCTGTCTCTCTCTCTCTCTCTGTGCACGTTCTTTCGGCCATCCGAGTACCACGTAGGAGAAATCACTGCATCGGGAGAGCACGCGCTGGGCGCACGTGTTAGAGGTGATGAAGAAGACGACGAAGAGAGCGGGCGCCGGCATTATGGGTGTACGTGTTAGGGGAGATGAAGAAAACGACAAACATAGCGGGCGCCGGCACGATGATGATAGTTTATTGCAACCCCAGACGAACTACTGGCAGCTACAACGGCTTCGCTGTTAAAATTCAACGCCGCAGCCGCTGTAAATCATGTCCATCGCCTTATACATTTGTACCAGATCTTTTTCCGCGATTGACGTAAGGGAAACGAGTGATCTGGAAACACGCACAGGAATAGAAACGTCTGGCTATCCGTCGTAAACGGGCTTAGTTGAGTCACCAACTAGGTGCACGCGCAAGCGTTATTCAGTAAGTGTAGCGTCCATTCGCACGTAAAGAACAGTCCCTTCCTTGTAAAAAGGTAAAAAGAGGGAAGGACGCTTAAATACCGGCCCTTAATATAAGACAGTTGCAGTTGCGTTGTTCGATAGAGCTCGAGTGCATTTTAATGAGCTTAAACTTATAAAACAGGGCTTGCCAATTCAACTTCGTAAGCCCTCGTATTCACCATACTCAAAAAGTCCGTTCAAACCACTCTTTCCCAGTGGTCGTGTGGACGTCATGAAAATGAACGCCCGTACATATGCTATAATCCAATTCTGTCATCAGAGAGGCGGGCAACGTAATCGCGAGCTCAAAGATGGCCGATGTGCGTAGCTGAAGCGTGGATGCTGTCCGATGTGTCCCGGGCGTGTCCCAGAGAACGAACCAGCAAAGTCCGGCCCGAAAACGTAAATGCTTTAGCGCGTGCACCATTCTCTCCCGTACGACACCCTCCCGAACATTAAGCCTGTCAGCCTGTCACAGCATCCGATGTGAAGCCCGCAGTCTCCAGCAGAGTTCTCTTCATTTCAACAGCCGGTGGTGACTGCTGAGTAAAAAGCGAATAGGCTGCAACTTTTCCGTTTTGATTAATTGTTGCTCTTGTTGGACGACAATGAATTGCACGGTTTCTCATTTGAATCTGATGTTTCATCGAAATCCGCCGATGTTAAAAATGTCCTAATTTACATTGTAACACTTCTCAGCAGGCTTCTGCGGGCACTTTCGTGCTGTAAAGAGTTAATAACTGCAAAATAACGTGGATTTTAGTTAGAAGCTAAGTTTGGCGATAGTTCACATGAATGGATAAGGATAGCTTCCTGTTACTTAGTTTGCTCCGTTTTTAAATATTATGAGGAACCGCTTTATTCAGCTGGGCTCGAGCTAGATCACACCGATGATGATAATTACAGATGACGAAGATGTACAAGTGATGATGATATATAAAGAGAATGAAGAACCATTCACTTGTGGCGCTCACACTAATTCCCTCGCGCGGTGGAAGCGGCCGTCCTGGACGCCTGAGAGTACACGACATGCGTCGCGCATAAGGCTTTAAACGAGATACATGCCCTATCTCTGTCCCACGGCAACGGTGATCAGATGAAGTGCTAATAGGAGAAACACGGTAATTAACAGGGGATGTCTGTTCGACGACCATGTACGGCCCAATAAAGCGACTGATGAATTTGTCGCATAAGCCGGGGATGCGCAGTGGAGTCCATAAAAGAACTTCGTCTCCAGGGGAAAAAGTCACAACACGGCGAGATGAGTCGTAGCGAGACTTTCGAGTGTCCTGGGAGAGGCCAGTGTTCACGCGGGCCAGGTGACGGCAGTGTGCGAGGCGAGATAGAAACTGTTCAGGGGAAAGGAGCTGCTGAGGGTTCAGGAGCCGAAAGGAACGAGACGTCCAGAGTGAAACTCGGTGAGCGGCCATGGACGAGGTAAAATGGAGAAAAGCCGGTAGTGCGTTGTGTAGCCGTATTGTAAGCGAATGTCACGAAGGGCAGGATTGCATCCCAGTTCGTGTGGTCGGGGTGGATGTACATTGCGATCATGTCCGAGAGGGTCCGATGAAAGCGTTCTGTCAATCCGTTGGTCTGCGGATGGTAACTAGATGTTGTCTTGCGAATAGTGTTGCAGGACTGCAGAACTTGGTCAACAATAGCAGAGAGAAAGACTTTGCCGCGATCGCTGAGGAGAACGCGAGGGGCTCCATGGCGTAAAAAGATGTTGCGCAGAAAGAAATCCCGGCGACTTCAGTGGCAGTCCCAGATTTCAGAGAAGCCGTTTCTGCGTAGCGGGTAAGGTGGTCTACGGCCGTGACAATCCAACGATTCCCATTGGATGTTAGAGGAAGAGGGCCGTACAAGTCTATTCTGACGACTTCAAAAGGCGAGACGGGACAAGGAATAGGTTGCATTAAGCCAGCAGGAGCAGTCGTGGGCCGCTTTCGCCGTTGGCAGTGGACACACGAGGCGACGTACTTGGCAACGGCTGAAGAGAGGCCAGGCCAGGAGCAGCGACTTCGTATTTTGTCGTAAGTTTTGTGATAGCCTAGATGACCGGCGGTTGGATCATCGTGAAAAGCTTGCAGAACTTCACGTTGCAGATAACATGGTATGACGGGTACCCCCTTGTTTCCATCTACGTGGTAAACATAGCGATGCAATGCATCACCATGAAGCTTAAATTGTCTCAGTTGTCGACGGAGTCCAGCGTTTGGAGGAGGAGAAGAGCCGTTCAGGCGTTCAACAATAGTGCGGCAGTATAGGTCGGCACGTTGGTGTGAAAGGAGGATGGATGGGGTGCCGGATGATAGCCAACTTAGCGCTGCGATTGCAAAGGCGGTGTCGTTTTGGAGTGGCGATGGTGAGTTATCTTCGCTGGGCATATGTTCCTATAATGTTCCTATAATTAGTAAGGGGAGGCATATCCTGGTGGCGGGTTACCTTCTTCAGGAGGTCGTTGACTAATCAAACACACTTGAAGTTTAAGTACAGTTTATGGATCATGGCTTATCCATTGTCAATCCTGAAGTACATGGTAACGATAATAAAACGCCTCACTTCGCGATGGCAACGTATGCATCATACAGCTCGCGACCTTATCAAGCTGCTATCCGCCTTGCTTCGTATTAATTCGGTGGTAAGGCATCACTAATCATGAGTACTACTTCACTAATGAACTTCACGTGTACATCCCTAAGGGACGTCTTCTAAGGACGTAACAGTTTCGTCAAATTCTAAGAATTTTCTTTTTAGGCGATTGGAGAGGAGGCAATGTGAACTGCAAAATTTAGCTGCGTAAATATTTTTTTATTGTCTGGTTGGCGTTATGAAGTCGTTTTTTTTTTAATTTCTTTATCAGTAAGTACTTTAGTTTCGGGCCATTGATTCCTCTATCCTTTCAATACACTGCTCATAAAAAAAATCGAATGATTGAGGCCACCACTATTCCCCGTATGCAACTTGGAGGAAGCACAGACCCCTTAATTTGCTATTTCAGGCTACATAATCTAAAATAAATAACGCAATGTCTGAAGTGAGCATGCACTAAAGACATGCATATATTGAGCTGAAAGATAGTATTCGCCCCGAGACAAATACTGTGTTTCTCACGCAAGAAAAGCACTTCTCCCGTTTCTTAGATGCACGTGCATCATTCACATACATTAGTTTATGTGTGTTGTGGTGATCTTTGTATATATTTATTATTTGTCTCGGGTTCTGTATATATCTTTGTTCTTCATTGAACCAGCTTCGTTCAAGGCGGCATGGTAGGCGTGCTGCCAGGCAAATTTGTCCAGTGCTCACTAAAAGGAACCGCTCTCTCACTATTTATACCTCAAGATGTGTGTCTTTGTGGTGATAAGATTCTGGAAGAAAGCTCCCTGGATCCCATTTTACATACTCCTACGAAATACTGACCACATTTTGTTATATTGCCTGCTATATACGCCAAACTAGGCAAGCGACTTGTAGGTGCTAACTTTTTGTACTTTTAGCGCCATGCCTATTTCGCCAAAAGTGGTGTGCAAAGATGATTGCATAGCTTAGTGTGAGGCATGGACGCTCATCAGAAGTGATCGCTTTAAGGCGGGCCCCTACAGAGCTCAGGCGTTCGCCTTTCTCAGTCATGTGTTCAGTGTCCAGCAAGAGAGCTGATAGCCCTGTTCTTGAGATCCTGACAGCCGAAGTGAACCCCCCCCCCCGTTGTTTAAACGAAGGAAGGAAAACTCTTGCCGAAGTAATTTCTACAGATTTATTCTCGCAGCAAAAGTGATTGCCACTCAGTTAAAAACAAATATAAAATTATGCAATATAAGCAGCACAACAAAATATTTGGACAGTGCCATGTTATTAGGGCAGAGACTTCCTTCATATCTTAATGGCGTAACGAAATGTTTTTCTTAGTGCTCTTAGAAGCAGCGAATTGCTTAAGCAGCCTTGTCCACGTAGCACTTTAGATGGGCGCTCGATCCTAATTAGTGCAGCTAACTGTGGCTGCTTTGAAGCTACTTTCTTGTTTGAATAAGCCTTCTTAAAACGTGAACCATTGACGAGCGCTGACTTTCATAAAATGAGTCGTGTTAATTCAGGCCCACCCATATGTGAAAAAGGCATGTCCGACGCACAAGGTAAAAAGATCAATAGCAAGCTTTTAATGAAACAATTAATTAACTGTTATACTACAAAACATTCATGTTTACATTCATGGTATGCAACATGTATTCTCGTGATTGGGGCCATGCTTAAGCATCGCAGTGCTACAATGTTATTCTCATGTACTTTAATTCATTTTTCAGAAATCTAATTCCCCGTAATGCAAAGGCTAAATAAAGCAGGGGCAGTGTAGAAGGTCTATGCGGTGACGTCACGAGGATGAAGTTAATGCACGTATGGTGCTTGCTGTGAAGGAAAGGGAATGACGTATGCATTCACAGAGCAGTATTGCACATACGCATTTTGCAGGAACGGCGTAATGGGCATGTATTAAGGAGAAACCAAATTAAGCAAACAGCGAAATATCAGGCGCCTCTTGTTAGATCTGCTTGCTTCGAAGAAACCTGCGAGGTGACGTTAAATGTAGTGGTTTTAAGCTGGAACTTTTGTACCAGATGAAAGGGTGCAAAGAAATTAACCGTGAAATTCTAGAACATTACACGAAGAACAGGCGGAAATACTCAGCACCACACAACAAGCTAAACAGAGAAACAGCCGTCATATTGCGCTGAGTTCAACAGAACAATTACCACCACGGCACTTTGCGACATACATGCAATGTATCCTGTTACATATGAATGAGACGGCAAATTTTGCAAGTTACCGAACACACTCTACAGCATGGTCTGGGGGGGTGTAACAAGAATCACCATGCAACGCTTATGCAGTCACCAACAGAGGACCAGTGGGAGGCACAGCTGACAAGCCCAACTCCTGAAGCCCAACTCCCGTCTTTTTGCGAAGGAGTTTGAAGCACCGGCATGGCTCTGTGGTAGAATACGGGCTGACACGAAAGTGCCCATGTTCGAACTCCATTCCATCCTGGATGTTTTCTCTTATTTCGTTTTTTTTTCTTATTTCGCGCGATAGTGGTGACGGACACCGGCGGCGGCGGCGGCGGCGGCGGACAACTACGGCGCCAAAAACCGCCGTTGTTGTGACCTCATAAAAGCTTTCGCTGTAAAAATGAGCAACAGAGTTTACAAGAGAGAGCCGGGCTACACTTATTTCGTCTCTCCCTACATGTTATTGCGGTTGGCAAATGGCGACACAACGCAGTGTTTTATAGGGCCCAAATATGCATAGCTTGAATTTTTGGAATGTTGGAGTTTGGATACTAAAGGAGAGCCTAATTCAACTTAACGAAACATTGCATTTTATTTCATTATAGCATTGAGAATAGGTATAAGCCTACCCTAGTTGACTGACTAAGTTGTCACTCTCCGCTTTCCACACTAACTGTAACAATATACGATAAGAGAGATTTCATGGTTGGTCCGGCGTCGTTTCGATGCATAAGCTGTACAGACATGCGTATTGACTTGCATATATCCATTGAAGCAGCTGATAGCTTGTCTTATTGAAAGGGCTCGCGTAATAGTGCCTCCGTTATAGCGTTGATACAAAGATTCTCATGACGCCTTTATTTTTCTTTTTTTTCTGGGCACCGATATTTTTCAGTAGTAAGTCCCTGGTACCATTAGTCGGCCGCTTTCGCCAATAAAATATTTACCACTACGACTGCCTCTTACGAAGAGCTTTAGCGTAAGAACTCTTTAATAAGGATTACGAGAACAGACTGCGAAGGCCTCCATACTTCAGATGTTGCAAGCGATAGTAAGGCGAGATATTGCTACCAGTGGTTTCAGTTTGATGCTCTGTTTTCGTTTTCCTTGCCTGACTTAAAAGAACACGAAAAACCGTCTACGCCGAGAATGGCAGCTCGCGTGACGTCAGTGGTCTATGCAGACCAGCAGTAGGTAATTGTGGGCATAGAGACGCATGGCTCACACTCCTTTTTTTACCTTCTCCTCTTCCTATATCCCCAGCCGGACACAGCCCGGTATGTGGCAGATTTGTTTGTTTTGGTTCACAGTACACAAGGGTACATCACTGGGATCGACCAGGCAAGTGACGATGCCGCCATGTGCACATCGAAGGACACTCGAATCGCTAAGCTGCTGAGCAGTCTCGAGCCGTGTACGTTTTCTTTAGACACTCCGAGCCCGCAAACGCAACACCGAAAAAAAAGTAATGACAATAATAATAATAATAATAATAATAATAATAATAATAATAATAATAATAATAATAATAATAATAATAATAATAATAATAATAATAATAATAATAATAATAATAATAAGAAGAAGAAGAAGAAGAAGAAGAAGAAGAGGGTACGCTAGTGTAGAAGTTCCTCGTGGGCACCCAGATGACGAAAAGAAAACCGTTAGGTAGCGTTCTGGTGTGATTGTTTGCTCCGACAGTTTTGATCGTTTCTTCATTGACGCTATCACTCCACAGCTAGTCTCTTCCACCGAGACTAGAAAAAGTGAGGGCTGATTTGCGCTCGTACGCACGGCCGCCCACTGAAATCAAAATATGCGCGAGCGTCGATCTCGATCATTGTGCGGGCACCGATGGTGCGAGGGACTTTTATCCGAGTTGATTGTCGTGGTGATCTCAAAATTGTGAAAGTAACCTCTTTGCCGAATACAGTATACACGAACTGACAACAGGTACGGTGCTTCGAGAAATGCCCGGGTTAGCCAAGCTCAAATATGCGTGCTTACGTGAATGGTGAGTGTCGGTATTCGTCCGTGTAGTCAAACTTTGCTTTGCCGCATGCGCAAGAATCTCGTAGGCAAGCTTAACTTTAGGAACCACATCTAAAACACAAAGCTGCCTTTGAAATACATAGGTAGACGTTTGGATGCTGTCGCATAAAGGTTTTCAATATGTACAAGGATGCGAAACTTGGACATAAGGGCCATGCAGTCAAATGCATTGCTGCTTGTGCTGCCGCTTTCACGCAGGGCTTGCGGAAGTTAGTTGACACAATGGCTAATCGTATGCCTACTCCAAACTTTTTTTATTATGCCGTTTTCTTTCTTGTGTTAAAATGCACCCGCAGTTTCATTAAGCGCTTCGTGCGTCGAGGCCTTATATTCGAGATCAAAAGGAGCCATGCATCATCAGTACGTCGAAAGCTCCATACATTACTTCGCATTTCCCTACAATATTGCAGGCGGATACGAATTGGTGCCATAATAATAATATCTGAGGTTTTACGTCCCAAAACCACGATATGATTATGAGAGATGCTGTAGGGGAGGGCGCCGGAAATTTCGACCATCTGGTGTTATTTAACGTGCACTGACATCGCACAGTAACGGCCCTCTGGCATTTCGCCTCTATCGAAATGCGACCGCCGCGGCCGGGATCGAACCCGCGACTTTCGAGTCCGCAGCCGAGCACCATAACCACTTCTCCACCCTGGAGGACGTGTTCCCAACTTTTGTGGAAAAGCTTGTGGGGCAACAATGACGAATGGTTCTTCCTCCTTTTCTAGTCAGATTTTTTTATTTACCTTGCAAAATATCATAAAGAAAGGGCCAGGAGTTACTTCAAATACAACCAAAAAAAATAAACTTAGTAATGAGTCATCATATTTGTTTCACAAGAGAACTTATAATTAGCATTCATTATCTCATTACGATTAATTAGCTTTTGAATCTCTACTTCTGCTTCATGAATGTGTGCGCGCGTTAGCGCGTGCCTGTGTGCGTGTGTAGGTGTCTGTGTGGTTAGCACCATTACTGCCGTTTCGATCTGGCGTTTAGATTGCGAAGGTGGCGTGTATTGGGATGCTGAGCAAGCGGTAACGATTCTGCAGATTCAGCGGTATTGATTCTGCGGTGCGTCTGCCGCAGAAAGCCCCTAGGGGCGTGTCGCCATGGCGTGTGTGGTCACCGGAAGCTTTTGGTTCTCGAAATTTCCCTCGGGTAAGATATTCGTTGTCTAAAGTTGAGTGCAGCAGCAGAACCAGCAGCTCGTCAACGCAGAACGTGCTGTGTAGGTTTATCGGCAGCTCATCCTCCTGATATTTTTTTAGATCCCCTGTGACACTTTTCTTCTTTGTAATGGTAACCCACTTTTCACGCCTGTGGTTCGGATATGTGTTTCCTCGCGAGCATGCTAAACTAATAATACCAAGCTATTAACTGCACGACATGCAAAGTGCCCATGATAACAATAATTCAATATTGTGGCCTGAATGTTCCTGCAAAGTGTGGAGAAAAACATGACATGTCAACTGAAAAGCACTGTGTATCAAAGATAAGTCTAGACATGCTGCTTTATTGGGCTATAGCCACATCAGTCGTCTTCACGACGAACTTAAGAAACGTAGAGTACTGGGCGAGTTGATACAGATTCATGTCCGAAGCGTAGCGCGAGGAGAACAGGACAGAGTAAAGAACACACAGGACAGGCGCATAAAACACTTCCGTGTTAAAATAGAAGAAAGAAGAAGAAAGACGGGCAGCGAGGTTTTCTTGGAGCGTCGAATTCAAGCCGCGAACTTTATAGCTGGCGAGCACTCGACCTTGTTAAAAAGTATTTTCCTTCTTAGTTTCTGGATGCGTATATACCTTATAGGCGTGGGAACTGTACCAGCTTCTCCGCATTTCGATGAAGGCGAAATGAGAGGCCCGCGTACTGTGCGATGTCAGTGCACGTTAAAGAACACCAGATGGTCCATATTTCCGGAGCCCTCCACTACGGCGTCTCCCATAATCGTATCGTGGTTTTGGGACGTTAAACCCCAGATATTATTATTATATTATGTACCAGCTTCTCACAAAGACGTTTTTGACACTATACCCATGTCTCAGCTCGACCTTCGCAACCTTTCCTTTCTTCCCTAAGGGCGGAAAAGCATGCCCTCCATCACTGCGCCACGCATCCTAACCTTCTTTCTCGCGGAAGCGTTCAAGCTCCTTGAGTTTCTCGACATCGTAGATCGTTCTCGCACTATATTGTACGCAGCGCCAATATACGCAAGCTTGTCGGCGCTCGGAGAATGCGCGCAGCCCAGCTAAGCGGATACGTCCCGAAAGAAGATCGACGTACGTGGCATAGCGCGCCTCCACCGTCTCCTCATAGCGCTGAGTTTCTCGGAGCTCTTCTTCTCGGTGAGAGGCTCCCTTTGCTTGGTTGTTGAAAGTCGCTCGAAAAACAAGCGCTATATCCCCCCCGGCTGTTGTTGCCGAGAGGAAGGTTGATGGAGATAGAAGTACGTGCGCGCGCTACGAAACCCTCTCTACGTTTCTCACACGTGTACGTACACACAACGGCAGGAATATAGGTATGTTGAATGTTGTGGAGTCCCTTATATTGCGCGTACGTTTTTGTATGTTTTTATACACATCGAATATATAGAGTGACGGCTCGTTTGAAAGTATGTCACGCTATATTGCAGAGGGGTGCTAACACTTAGAAACGCATAAACAGTGTTTGATGCATATAAAAAACTGGCGAGAAACCAACATGTGCCACGGCGAATTCTCGATTCTCGCAAGTGCCTGAACTTGCACCCGGGGCACCTCTTATTCCTGAACGCGGCTGTGCAAGCTCGGATAGAATCAATACGAGGATAAGACACCATGCGCGCAAGTTATTTGTGTGTGTGTGTGTGTGTGTTTTTTTTTTTTTTTTGGCAACAAAAGCTATTTCCTCCGCATCGGGCTGTGACAGCTGGCGTTTTCCGATACCTTGTTTTGTCTGGCTTTTGGTAGCCTGAACGTATTTTCCACAATATAGAACGTCGGGTTTTCATGTATCTCGTCCTTTACGTTGTAGCAATATTTCCTCCAGCGTATTGTACGTTTGTTGTGGTTCTTAAAGAAGGCTAACTTCAGTAAAACATCTTAAATTTATTTGTGAGGAGGCGTATTTCACATTAAAGACTAGGAAGAGTGTCTACATTTTTGTTTTATTCAAGTTAGTTCTTTTCTCTTCAATTGAAATGCATAGCACTTTCCATTACCTCCAACACAACGTCTGGACGTATTTTTCGACAGCGCAATTACTTCTCCGTAGCGTAAAATTCTTGCACCCCGTTCTATTAAGAATGTCGCACGATTTCGTTAGTTATTAAAGATATTAAAAATGTGACACGAAACATGGAGTGACTC
This sequence comes from Rhipicephalus appendiculatus, assembly GCA_030522465.1. Lineage (NCBI taxonomy): Eukaryota > Metazoa > Arthropoda > Arachnida > Ixodida > Ixodidae > Rhipicephalus > Rhipicephalus appendiculatus. Next base: position 65,301 of record JALIZH010007272.1, read on the forward strand.
AATTTTTCATGATGCTATGTTCGTCGTAGGTGTACATCTTGTACCTTTTTCTGTGAATCGCGTATTTCTGTTTGTCATCAAAAAAAAAAGAAAGAGAGAAAGAGAGAAAAGTTGCAAGTTTTAAAACTCGACAATGCGCCGGTAGCAGTAGTTATCATTTCTGGCCAATTGGCGAGACGTTTATTTAAGAAAGCTATTTCAATACTAAAATCTAAAATCTTAAGAGCGATAGATAAATAAATAAACAAGTTGTGTGATTAACGCCATCCTGTCACGCCACCCCTCAACTGAGAAATTGGCAGTTTCAATGTGATAGAGTTAGCTCAACGTTACTCGGTTTTCCAATGGGGCTTTCGAGTATCACGTAGTATGTGACGGAAAAGCTCGCTTGCTCAGCTTTTAGTTTTTCTTTAGATGGCTTGCCTTGGATAATAGCCCGGCAGGCCGCTCCAAGCCGTTCTTAATTCTTTCATTGTCGAGCACGGTGGCTGGAACTTTCCGCTGTAGAACGGCTCGATTTGTCGAGCCGTTCCACAGCGGAAAGCTCCGCATCATTCTACTCATCTTTTCGCATCGTTCTACTTATCTTTTCGCACCATTCCACTTATCTTTTCGCATCGAACTGAGGAGGCCAAGAAGCTCCGGTGTGATTGATTATCTGCGAAGTTCACGTGTAAAGTTAAGCGGTCTCCCCATGTTCGAGCTCTGTGTGGGAAAATTACCGGCCTATCTGTTCTCTACTTTTTTTCTTAAGTTGAAGGTTTAGTTCAGCTGTTTTCATATATCGTTTCTTTCTAAAGCATGACAAGGTATACCTTAAGAAGCGGGCAAAAGTAAACACACACAAACAAACACACACACACACACACACACACACACACACACACACACACACACACACACACACACACACACACACACACACACACACACACACACACACACACACACACACACACACACACACACACACACACACACACACACACACACACACACACACATTATCTGTGCTTTTCTCAGCGTACGATGACCTTGAATTACAGCACGACGACTCATCACAGTGACTTATCTTTAAACCTGCAATTACGATTATTGCTATTTAGTCGAGGAAATTGTGTCATTTTAGTCGTTCATTGGATTGCTTCGAAACATTTTGTGAAGGTGCATGTTATATGCAGTGTGGCTTGTTTTATTTGAAAGAAGTAAAAGCAGTTGCCATCGAATTCAGGGAAAAGTGCGTGACAGATCTATCATGGCCCAACGCGGAAGTTCCTTTAACTTTGTACTTGTCGATCGCTTTAATTTAATGGCCAGCTGAAATTACAGTGTGCAAATCTTCAATGGCTAGGCCTATATTTCTCAGAAACAGAAGACATGCTCGTAAGAACGAGTGAGTGTCAGGAAAACTCGTTCGTTCTTCCGAACGAGTTACATTTTAACGTAAATCGAAACTGTGGCGAGACCTAGAGAACTATTGCGTAAACTGGCGAGATTTCGTGAGACCTTATAGAATAGAGGTACCTAAAGAATGCTTCGCACTAAATCAAAACACGGTGTGCTGTAAACGCAGCTGTTCTGATGCTGGCTTATATATAGGGATCCCTCTCCTTTTTTTCTTTCCTTTAATCCCTTCGTCCCTTCCCCCCCCAGTGCAGGGTAGCAAACCGGACGCGCGTCTGGTTGACCTCCCTATCTTTCATTCCTTCCCTTCCTCCTCCTCCTCCCCTGCGCCGTAGCAAGGCGGGAGCAGGCAAATGTGACTTCGTTTCATCTTTCTGAGTGTGTATCATGTGGCACTGTAGTCGACAGGTTCTAACGTTTAAAAATATGTGCGAACAACAAGAAAGGGACTGCTTAGATTAGCCAGAGGTCAATCCAGAACTTCAGGTACCCTTTTGCTATTCTCATATAGTATAAAACGTTGGTTGTGTTACAGCCAACAAGAAAACAACATTTCCTACCTTTATTGTCAGGCCATGGGAGTCGGCAGTAAACGGTGAAGCAGTAAAATAGGCCCGGATGTAAACACAGCGGAAAAATTTCGGTTCCTCAAAAACAATTTCGTAATATATCCAGCAGTGAAAACTGATAGGAGGATCGCCTCGAAAGTTCGTGTCTGCATGTTAGTGCACGATTCAAGGAGCCTTAAAATTGCCAAGATGATGAAACGTTGTCAGAAACACTCGCCACGCCGCCGGCATAGCCCCGAGCCATATGCGTTGGTGCTGCCCCGGGTTCAAAGGGAATTTTTTCATCCCCTATACGTCGCTTTCGTTTCTCCCACATTTTTTTTTCTTGAGCCAACTACATTTGCTGTTCGATCTTCTGATTAATTCTGCTTCCTTTCGCGCTCGTTCGCGCAGAAAATTAGGAACCACTTAGGGAGACGCACGCTTCCCCGTCGCAGTGCACCGGCTGCGTAATTCGTCGTCATTCGAGCGGAAAAGAATAAAGAGCTCGAACTCGTGCGTCCGCTTTAGCTCGGCTACTCGCCGCCGCCGCAGGCATAAATGAAGAGCGCTGGAGATGAGTCCGTTGGCTGACCATGTAGAGTACACCGCTGACTCTGTGCGCCGGCGCTGGCCAACATAGCTTGCAGTGGGCCGCGCGCACATCGCCTTAGGGGCCAGCGTCGGTGGTCTTGAGTTAACCGTCGCTAGCTATGCTCAAATGCCGCGAGCAAGTTTTAGCCGGCGCACTGTTATAGCTCGCTCCCAAGCCCCGCGTGCACCGCTTTTGAACTCATGATTAAGTTATTCGCTGCTGGGATGGTGAAATCGGATTATGAATTACTTACGAGGGCTTGTTTTCGAGTCGAGGGAACGTTAATGCTCCTTAGGGGTTCACTTGACTTCGTTGAAGACCGTGGCACATTCCAGCTTGTGTTCTTGAGCGGCTTAAATACCGCTTCCTGGAGAGCCCTCTCGCACGCGCTTGAGTGCGCTTGAGCTCCTATACGAGAACAGGGGGCTTTAATTTTAAGACTCCTCTAACTAACAATTGTGTTCGCTCTCTGAGCATGTTTTGTGGTGCCGAAATACGGTGCAGGAGCGCATATTTAATTAGTATTACCACTTTCACGAGAAGATAGGTAATGACGCGTCTACACGTCCCTAAACCATCATCAGAATTATATGCTGAGCTCTATGTCCATATTTTTTTTAGCTTGAACCTGCACCGCAAGTGTTCAGAGCAATGGTATAAAACTGACTGTATAGATTACTGCCGGTTTTTGTCATGTGCTTAGGTTTACATCTCAAGAGGACAGAGATCGCCTGGCAAGATCAAGGGCTAGCGCTGTAATTCTGATTTGAGAAGGAAACAAACCAGACGTTGAGGACACGTCCATGCCAGTTTTTGCGCTGCCTGCCTTGCCCTTCCCGTCTTCCTCGTCAATACAGTGTAGCCTTGTGCAAGCTCTCACTCGAGCCTCAACCAGTTGTAGCGTAGTTCAGAAAGCTGCTTTCCATTTTGTTGTTGAATGGTAGCGCCCTTAAATTACATAAACAAGTGTGATAGCTGTCAAGTGCGGAAACAGGTGCTATCGCCTATCATGAATCAGTCTTGTCTTAGGCCAGCTTTGAGCAATCAGCGTCTGATTGATTGATTGATTGATTGATTGATTGATTGATTGATTGATTGATTGATTGATTGATTGATTGATTGATTGATTGATTGATTGATTGATTGATTGATTGATCGATCGATCGAAACAACCCTCTATGTATTTTGATTGATTGAAACAACATTCTGCATCTGATTGACTATGAACAACTCTTGTTTGAGTGGTGCGCGGCATAAACGGGCTTAGTAGGAATGCCTTTATGAGTCACTACACTCCTTTCACGATAGATGCCAACCATTGTGTGGCCATCCATTCCACCGGCTTCACATCTCCCCGGTCTCGTAGATTTATTCGCGCCCTTTTAGCTATATGTGGCTATGTCAACTGTCGTTAATGTGTAGTTTTGTCCTAATCGTTATGCAAGACCTCTATTATTTCTGGAAATACAGCGTTTCTACTCAATTGCTTCTATTTTCGCATATATTATGACATTTTAGCACTTGACCCATCTCCTGTGAAAACATAGCATTATAGAATAAAAAACATAAGTACATTTGTCGTACTTATGCTGTCGTTACGGACTGCACACATTTATGAAAGCATTTATGCTGTTGCTTACTTTCCCCCGGGCTATGTTTTACGGTAGGTTTTGGCGTGTATATTACTTTCGCATTATTCTTTCAAGAGTATGTTTTATTGCTGTTTATAGTACTTATAAACTAAAGTGAACGAAGTTTGTTCACACAAAAGCTGACGCTTCCTTTCATGTATGCAGACGCAAACTGTAATTTCCAGTACAACAACAACAACAACAACAACGAAAAACAACGACAACAAAATGTTTTCTTGTGCGCGGACCACCAAAGGTACGCCAGAACCGAATACAATAAAGTAATTAATAGTCAGGGCAGAAAGTGACATGTGGAACGTAGAGCTCATTTCCAGCAACACAACAAAAGTGAGAAAAGAAAAGTAACGTGGTCGACAGTAAAGCATTAATACATTTAGCGTATACTACCACGCTTCAAACGCAAACCTACCTGCCGTGGGGGAATAGCGCCTGTTTTCTTCTCCGCACACTGGTTTTAAATGGGTGTCGTCAGGCGCGACATAATGTGCCCACCTGGAAGGGACGCCCACTGGTTTCCGCAATAATGCAGTTGTACATCGACATTCATACGGGTGACTCCACGTTGCAAAGCTGACATTTGTGTGCGGGGAGCGACTGAGCTGTAGCACTATTCATTCAAGGCATTATTGAATTGCTCGCATGGTAGTGGCCTATTAGAAAGGGTAAAATTTTCCCGTTCCTGACATTATTCTTTCCCGCTCAACTGCTTTTCGTCTCATCTCTTTTTTTCCGCGTTTATCCCCTCCTTTTTCCTTTACCCCTCCCAGTTAAGGGTAACACACCACAAGTGTGGCGTGTTACCCTTAACAGCTAACCTCCCTACTTTTCCGTATGCAATGAAACACGCCAGAATGAAGAAAAAAAATTCAGTCGTTTATTATGTCATCATCGAAGGTCGCCAGTGAACGGCGAGTGGTGTTGGCAAACAATGAGCTTTATTCACATGAACGATCGCGCACGCACACACGCACGCACGCACGCACGCACGCACGCACGCACGCACGCACACGCACGCACGCACACACGCACGCACACACACACACACACACACACACACACACACGCACACGCACACACGCACACACACACACACACACACACACACACACACACACACACGCACACACACACACACACACACACACACACACACACACACACACACACACACACACACACACACACACACACACACCCGCGCGCACGCACGCGCACACAAAGTACGGTTACGCTAAAGTAGCTCTCAAGATAACATTTTATCCCATCCTGATGCTCTGCAAAGCAAAGGTAATAACAAAGAGCACTTACTGTAAAAAAAAGAAAGAAAGAAACCCTTTTGCGGGTTCGGCTCTGGATTTGGTAATAGGCACGTGCCACAGAATGTTAGATAGGAGAACTGATGAATTAACGCGGCAACCGTGAGTCCACATAATGCAATAGATAGCAAGAACGCGTTTTTGTTTAGTTATACTGTCGTGAAAGTGCAGGAAAGAAGGTGCACCTTGTGAAATATCATACAGCGCAAATAAATAGCTAAACAAAACAACACAAGTAGGTAACGTATTGCTAACTTCATTAGCCTGCGGTATAGAACTGGTTCTCGCATCTAGTTCAGCTACATGCTCGGAGTGCGTAAGAGGACCAATAACGTTGCTGACGCAGTTTGCCTATATTTATCACAGTATACGTGATTATAAGCAACAGAGGTAATCGGTCTCGATACATCGATGCCTCCTTCAAACCTTTTGAGTGCATCCTGGTGAACACCGCCATAACGCTCTACAAACGGAATGTGCAATTGCACAAGACCCACACGGATTTGCATGTCACTGCACCATTTACAGGGGAACAAAACACTACATGGCACTTATATTCAGGCACGTTTGATGGCAGTGTCGGCTTCTCTTACTTCGTAAGCCTAGCAACGAAGAAAACAAGAACAAGAGAGATAACACACGCATGATCTAATGAGATCTTTGAGTTTACGACTATGTGACAATGAGCTGGCAGCGGTCACGTTAACGGCACCACCGACTTCAGCGAAGCATATACATAAGGATATTGAACCATCCCGTTCTTAAATGCTGATTTATTAAGAATTTAAGTATCACTTTTTGCTGGAAGAGTACAAGCCGGCGCGAAGATTTTTCTTTAGGTGGGAGATAACGCGCTCGTTTTCGTCTGTACAGCTAACTCTAAGTAAACAATGCGCAGCAAAAAAAAAAAGGGGGGGGGGGGGGAAGGGGGGAAAAATTGGAGGGGGAACTAATACTTGAATTAGGTGTCTGATAGTGGCACTCGCACCCTTGGAACTGGCGTGTCCCGGAGTTCGTGTGTATTCCTTGTAGATTTGCTATACGTGGCACTGCCCAAGCGGATCGCAGAGGCCACGTACAAAGAAGCACAAGGTTGAGATATGCTCCGCTAGGTGTCCCAACGTTCCCAGCTGCTGATAATCTTTCAACGAACTCAATCAAGTCATGTTCCTTAATTATCTTGGCAGTTTATTGGCCCTTACCTTAAGTAAACTTATGCTCAGATATCATATGTATACACAATATAGTGGCTCTTAAATTGAACCAGAAACGTCGATATGGCACCCATTTTATTTTTTAAAAATATTTGCTGGATATTCGAAAAACCGGAAGTATAAGCGCTCGACTGGAATTGCGTAGAAGAGAAACAAGAGTGTAAATAAATAATGTAAATAAATAAATAAATAAATAAATAAATAAATAAATAAATAAATAAATAAATAATGTAAATAAATAAATAACGCCGGCCTTTCGAACTCCATGTTCCTCAGTATAGGCAAAAAGTTATTTCAGACTCCTTCACCTTGAAGTACAACCCTATCGGCCCGAAATAGAGTGAGCCATGAAATAATGACACTCAGTCGCCGCTGCTAACGCAAAATGTGATGTAGCTCCAAAAGCGAGGACGTGGGACTCAGTTACCATTCGTCTCCCGTGAATTATGTGCGGTGCCCTGTCCACTCACACGCATCGTAATTTAGACCCGTCACGGACCGCGCGCTCTTCGGGATCAGCTCCCAAAAACTGGCGACGATAGAAGCGACTCATTCGTCAAGATTGCTGTTAATTAAATTGACGCCTCGGCGCACTTGCCTCTTTCCACCATTCGTGGTTGGTGACGAGAGCGAGAAGGAACAACAGGGAGTGTAGGTCCTAAACTCTCAAGATGAAGAGCCAGGGTGTTTCTTCAAGGAGAGAAGGGAAGTGAGAGAGAATGAAAACGGAGCAGCCTCTTTCGTCTAGGCTCAGGCAGGTCGCCCGCGCTGAGCTCATAAACCACCGTTGACGCATCGTTCGTCACTCACTTCGAGCCCCGCGAAGTGCTTCCCTGCTCTCACTGTAGACCCACGCGCGCTCGCTTAAAACTTCGCCGAACAAAAGCGACGATGAAGCGACAATGTAACAAATGACGTGTAATTTTATTATATTTACCCGTAATTCTTTATGGGCATGGATGTTTGTTTATGTCATATTTATTTTTTTAGAACACTACGAGGGGATTCGCAGGCGGGACACGCTAAAATTTGAAGTGTTTTTGTACTCACACCTTCGTAGTCACCTTTTTTTTTCGGTAGTAGGAGAGGTTGGCATCCTTAGGTGTCAACGGCAATTCCCTGTCACATGGCAAAAAAGAAATGTTGTGGCAAAGTATAGACGCATTGTGACAGAGATACATAACAAAATATGCTATCAATCAGTGTACCAATGTAAGGCTTTCTACATGGAAACCTGAAGAGATAAAGAAATATATAGGTGCATATGTAAGAATAAATGTTTTGGATGTACTCTAATACACCCGATGGCGCAGTTGTAGACGTACGCAAATACACATAATATAAGTGCACCGTCATCTCCCTTTCTTTCAAGTGCAATGCACTTATAGACCGAAGGCGGACGGGGTCCATGCGTGGTCACGCAGTTCCATGCGAAACAGCCGCCGAGCTTCGCCACTAGGCTGAGAGAGGGTGCCACCATTCCATCATCGGAAAGTTTCTGAGGGTTTCGCCGCTAGGGGCACTTCCACGCAGCAGCCAATAGGAAAGCGCCGGTTGGCGGAGGGTCTTTCCCGCCATGGACGCCGCTGAGGAGGCTCGCCGAGAAGGACAGCGCGCGCTCACCCGACAACGGCAGGGCTGACGAAGAGCGCATCACATCGTCAGGCCTAAGCGAGAAAATATCAACACAAGAGGAACACTGGGACAGGGCGTGCATTTCACTTCCCCAGCATTCGCTTAGAGTGGAGCCGCTTACATTTTTTATTCCTTTTTGAAACTGAGAACTGCGCTGAAGACATCACGGAGATATGACAGTGTGGAAGTGGGTTTCTGAACATATTTATAATCAAGTCGAATAGCCCGTGCTGACCCTGGTAAATAGCCCGTGCTGCCAAAGAAAATAGCCACGAACGTTGCCTATAAATCGATGTCATTACCTTTGGGGTGCAGTAATTCAGTATAACAAGAAAATGGCCAGGGAGATTTTGACCATGGCAGGCAATTCAGTCTAACTTCGCACATTTTCTCAACAGTCTGACATGTACAGCCGGCGTCAAACGTTTAGAATCACCAGGTCTGAGAAGTCTTCGAATTTCTCAGCAATTTGTGACTGCATTCTGTCAAACTGCACAGTAAATGCTGCCATCGCATTTTAGAACATGCCTGAAATCTAAATTCAAGGCTGTCGGCTGAAGAAAAGTGAATATTCAGCTTTTTCTTGTGTCGCTTGCTCCTTAAACTTTTGACGCTCACGCTATAGCTTTTTTTCCCTAGAGAATAAATAGATAGGCTTCCTCTAAAGCGATATCAACATCTCACAGTACAATCAATAGAAGATAACTGACGCCAGTTGTGTAGAAAACGCGGAAAAATTAATTCAGTGGCAGTAGTTCTATGACACCTTTATTGGCAAAAGGCTACCTTTGAACACCTACACAAACAAATGAAGTTTTGAAATTGAAATTTTACTTTCAGTTAGTTCAAGGGTATTTTAAGTTACACATATCAGAATACTTTATTTTTCTGCAGGGTATGCCACAAGGCACATACACGTCTTTGCACTAACCCCATTCTTCACCAGTAATAACACTTTTAAGTAGTCGTTTCATTTTGTCTTGGACCGTCACCGAATGGACTAAACTTACTAGCCAAGTTGTTTCACAATCATCATTAAACCTTCTTGCGGCACACCTTCCGTATTGATTATCTAAATTTCATTACATGCGCTCGTGCTTGTTTATTTGAATCACTGTAGCGATTATCCTCCAGTAGTGGTTATATTACAGTGCTGATTTCATTATATACCCTCGTGCCTGTTTATTGTGAACGACTTTTTTTTTTTTCGAAAGCGAATATTTACCTTCTCTGTATTTTTTCTTATTTGCTTTCCAATCTGTAAATTCATCAAATGTATATTCACTCTGCTAAAACCCTAATTAAGGCTTGCATATAAATAAATAAATAAATAAATAAATAAATAAATAAATAAATAAATAAATAAATAAATAAGTTGCTGCTAGCGCAAGGTTACTTGGAGGAAGCCACCAAATAAGTTCAATGTCGTCCGCGATTAGTGAAATACAACTTCGCTCAAGTAAAGCATTCGCAGCAAGAAAAAATGGGAAAACACGAGTTTCATCTTTTGTCACTTAGGCCCCGCGAGATAAATTTTCTTTCAGTTCCACAGGGGACGCTACAGCTGCCGCTCCTTTACTCCGCCGACTGATGGAGCTCCGTGAAACGTCCCATCAGTGAGTGAACGGTGCTGAATGGGGGGCATTGTGCGCGAATGTTGCGAGGCTTTAAACAGCGCCTGCTGAGACGATGTCACACCCCCGAATCGGAGCGGCACGCCACGCAACTGAAAGCCTCCTTTTCAGTTGCACGCCACTGGAACCGAGATAGCCGGCGGCGCGTCGGCGATGCCTTTCAGAACGCTGAATCTACACCGCAATGCGAAAGACAGTTCATTGTATCAGGCTGCATGTATACAAAGCAGAAAGCGGCACCGCCTTTATACGCGATGCTCCAGCCTGTTGCGCTTCGAAAGTCAACTGCCCCCCGTGTCCTCTATTTTTCATTCTACTTCAGCTCTGTCGATCTGTGCTCCATTGTAAGGTCCTGAAGATTAGATCTGGTCGAAAGAGGGACGGCTATTAGTCTGCAGTTGATCTTCAGATACAATAGAACGCTGTTTACCTTCCACTAATACAACTGTTTCATTTGTTCGCTACTTGTTCTCTACGCAAGGCGGCAGATATTTTAATGTGGCGCTCGCAAGGACACTTGGTAAACAATGCGCTTGTGTAGTATGCAAGCAACTCAAAGTGGGTAGACTTTTCTAACCGCGTTGGGATCACTCTGTCAGGTGTACAGTTAGGTGCCGTGTGGATGTACATTGGCTTGCGTATTGGTCCATGCGTGCTAGATCCACTTCATATTAGGGCTTAACAAAACTTGAAATTGGGCGAGATGGTGCATAATTGCACCATCTCGCCCGCAGATTGCGCAGATGGCGCTCAAATTTCCAGTCATATTAGGGCCGTGGGCCGAAATATAATTTAGGATTAACGCTGAACAATGACATGTATAACCAAAATTGTTTGTTCATACAGGCTGGGATAGTTCTCGAAGTTTACGTCGCGAAATGGTTCTTAGTGAAAAGTTTTCAGTGAATGCTTCTCACTGACTGGTTTTTCAATTATTTATCATATTTAGTACAACTTTTCAACTTGTCACTGAATGTGACAGTTTGCTGTACAGCGTGGATTCGCTTCGTCTTTATCGATACATTAAAGCCAGCGCCGTCGCCATTCAGCACGGCTGCTCGGTTTAGTGGTGACCTTCGGCTAATGTTCAGCTGTTACCGTTTTTCATTGAGCTTAAGCCCCGTAGCAACAGACAGGAGGCCGAGTTGGTAAGTATTCAAGGCAATGTTCATTAGGTTAGGTTATACCTTGATGGATTAAGTGTTTTAGTTCAACGTCCCTCTCATGTGCGTGTTTGTGTACGCCAAAGTTTTCCTATATATATCGTTAATACTCTCTTTGACAGGTTTTCTTTTGAATAGAGATATATTTTAACTCTCAATCATTACCGCTATTACTTTGTCGTTCGCTGCGTATGTTACCATTCTCTTTTATAAAAATACGCTCAACTTCGTGTCGGACATTTTTCTTTGAAAACGCCAAGCCTGCGTGGAGAACGCCTCATGGTCACAGTGTAAGCTGTAGGAGCAGCCTTAGTGCCCGTTGTAAACTCTCTGAGGGCACCCAGTGTAAGTACAGTTGTGAAGTATTCACTACGCTGTAATTCATCCTCATTTTGACAGGCACCGAAGTATCCACTACACGTCTGTAACGCAATGTGTGCGCCTACGTATCTTCCATCTTGTTGACGCTGGGAGAGATGATGATGACGATGATGATAATGATGAATTATGGCTGAGCCCTGTAAAATGGGTCACCATATTTAACTACACTATTTAACTACCAAACGCAAGAAGGCGAATTTCAGGGCTCGTTTTCTTTGTTAGACACAACAGTAATGACAATCCAACAGACAATCAAGTCAGGGAATGTATAGAGGACCTCCTTCGTATTAGTTACGATATAAATATGAAGAAAGTTTAAAATGTACAGGTGTACGCGATAAAGTGCACGGGAGGAGGAGCGCCGGCGTTGCTCAGCGGGAGAATGTCGGACGCGTTATTGGAAGGTTGCAGGTTCGGTGCCTGCCGGCGGCAAGTTGCCTTTTCGTCCACTTGACTTTCTTCACATTTATATCATAATTACTGCATGCGAATAGCATCCCCAATACATTTCCTGGCCTGATTGTCTGTTGGTTGTCATTAGCGTTGTTTCTATAACAAAGAAAACGAGCCCTTAGGTTTTCCTTCCTTCGTTCACTCGTGCGTGAGTCTCGTTCTTGCAGACTTGATGCCTTCGGGTAGTATCTGAGGGATTGTTGGTCAGCTGCCAGCTCGTAACAAAACCACGCGCTAAATGACGCCCCACTCGCCATCATGACTATGAATGTTCCACATTCCACACTCGCCATCATGGCTACGAATGTTCCACATTCCACACTCGCCATCATGGCTACGAATGTTCCACATTCCACACTCGCCATCATGGCTACGAGCGGCGCTGTGGCTAAGATTCCATGTATAAAATGTACACGTACACACGATAAAATGCACGGGGGGACGACCGCCGCCGTAGCTCAATTAGTGGAACATCGGACGTATTATTCGAAGGTTGCGGTTTAGGTTCCTGCCGGCCGCAAGTTGTGTTTTCGAGCTCTTTAACAGCTTCATCTGTAAAACAAACACATACATCTCGAGCCTGCTTTTTTTTCTTCCCTGTAACAATGCCCACATTACTGCATGCTGTCAATAAGAATGGTTTGTTATATCGAAAAGCTGTGAAGTTTGAAATGCATGATTGGGAGCTTTTTTTTTATAATTTATGTAATTCAATATAATTCTACCGTTATTTCCTATTTGAAGTAGCTTGTGTATTGTTGTATCTATTGCTATTTGTGTTATGTTATGACCCATGTCTACTTCCCTCTACGAAATGCCTGATGGCGATGTAGGCGAAGTGTAAATAAAATAAATATTCTAGAAAACTTCGGCAAATGCTTATTATGGGCATATTATATGAGAAGCAAGGCAAAGGTAACTTAAGATGAAAACATGTTGTACATCTGGACCCGGTTTTATACCCTTCGCTGCCTACAGGAAGCGGCACTGACCTTAAGCCTAACATGCACGGACGTTTGCCTCTTATAGGCGAATGTGCATGCGCATTTTTGAAAACAGGTAAGCTGTGCGTAATGCTATCCTATCCATTTCAGCCCATCGACGTATACGCGTTCTATTTTCTTTCCTACCTCCTACGACTGTTCGCCTCAAACTTCGCAAAAAAAAAAAAAAGCGCAAATACGAGTTTTTGGTCGAGCAGGGGGTGCACCGGTGCGTATTTCACTCGCGGGAAGTACTACGGGATCTTCTATTTGCTTCGGTGAACGTCATCAATTGCACAGGCCAAAATCTCAGACCTAAATGCGTTTGCAAGCGTGAACCCACGTGCTTCAGGTCCCGAGTGGTTGCAGAACGATGAGCAAGGAAGCCAGAGAGGGGAATTATACGAGTCATTAATCACCGCGGAATCCTCCCGACGCATCGATGTCGATTATAACTGCCCTGGGAAATCTCGCCAGCGAGCGCGACGAGAAGGGAGGAAGTGATATCCGCGCACAACCAACTTACAGCGATTTGTATCTCGTGTGGACAACAAATCACGGTGAAACCCTTGTATGTCGGTACAATAGAAGGACTTGTTTTGTTCAGGCTTCTCGTCTAACTGAATCATGCCTCTTTCCATCTATCCCTCATTGTGCTTGATTCTGTTCTTATTATTAAATATCCACGACAAGCCGGTACTATAGTGTTAATTTAGACATAGCCACCCGATCCATTGATGCATGGCTGACAAGAAAACATTTTGAATATAACCGTTAGGTGGAAGCGGTCAGGGCTCACCTATCACTATTGCTTGGTCATCTCGCGTCAAGTGTGAGACGGCAACGCGGCGAGATCAACTGCACCATTCTAAAAAATCATGGCGCCAAACAATGGTAAGTTCTTTTTTTTTATTTCCTTCACTTAGAACACGTATGGCCATTCTACGCAAGGAAACAAGGCCCCACACCCACCTAAAGTGTTCTTATCAACAATACCCTCGTTAATTTGACTCATCAGTGAGAGGCATGCAATGCCGCACGTCTCTATGATATACCGCACGTTCGTTCTTGAATTTCCTTCACCTCGAGAAGCCTCTTTGTGACACGCCTTTGTGATTCCTCTCATGAGCGCGGCGCGAAGGCGGTCGGCCGCGATGTCGCTATCACGCGGCGACACCATTGGCTAGAGGGGGGGTCATTTGACAGCGAAAAGCCGCACTGTTCACTTGTAACCGAGTATAGTATAGCAGGGGGTAGGAAAGAGACAGGTGTGAGGGTAGAAGCCTAGGCAAACGAGGACCAGCTAGGTGCCCATCACCTCTGCGGTGACCCACCCTTGGTAATTTTTTTTCTGAATGTCATCTTTCTGTACGGTAATTTTTTTTCTGAATGTCATTTTTTTAACACGAAAGTGTTTTATGCCGGGGTACACCACGGCTCCAGTGACGTATTTCCGTCACGGATATGACGTTGTAAAATATGAACTAACAGATTGCAAAGAAAAAACTAGAAGAAAAAGTTCCATCGCCGGGCGTCGAACCTATACGACATCTCGCTCCGCAGCGCGCGGTGCGAAACCACTAAGCCACAGAAGGTACTTTCTCCAGCTTAATAACGGCAAGCTATTTATTTACACCATATACCGTTGGCCGTCCTCAGAGCTCAGCAAATTCTGCGCGTTTTCGTCATTACTAGCAAAATGGCGCGAAGGCGACGCGGAGGGCGCGCTCTAAAGGTCGTCGCCCCCTCTCGTTGCGAAGCGCGCGCCTCCACAGGGCGTGGTCGCTCGTGGGCGCGCTTATATCGTGATTGGGGCGCTTTGTACGTCTTGTGATTCCCCCCGCATGTTTGCTTTCAAGTTACAGTGGTTAAACAGTGCACGAAGGTCACTTCGCTCGCCGCAGCGACCGCGTTTACGAAAGGAGCGCGCTGCTCACACAAGAAGAAACAATTGTGACAGTTGTTCGCGCTCGTCCTGTGTATGCTTGTGCGTTAGTTTCGTGCGTCTTTCTTTGCGTTTGAGCAGCGCGCGTTAAGTGTCTAGCTGTGACAGTTAGTCCGCGCTAGTCCTGTGTATGCTAATTTCGTACGTCCTTTCTGCTTGAGGTTGCGCGCTGCAAGTTTCGAGCTGCTTGCCGTTCTTCGCGTGACATTACAATTTGTTGCTGTCGCATTCATTCCTTCGCCCTTGTGGCGAAACAATGCACAATAAATGCTCAACTACCTCTGTGAAGACATGTTTCACTTTCGTGTTATACCGATTCCTATGACAGAGGAATCAGCTATGTTTTTTTTTTTCTGAACGTGAGCTAATCGACGTCCTCTTCGACAATTTTGCGTATCAATCAACGCAAAACTCCTTCTTCAGTCACTGTGACGGCGGCATCTCTGCTCTGCCCACCACTGTTCAGGCGGTCACACTAGCAGCAGGGCAGCGGCAGTATGCGTGCTCGATGGCAGTGGTGGACTCCTTAAAATATTCGTCGACACTTGTTGGCGGTCGGTTACGCAGAAAGACGGCAGGGGCGTAGCCAGAACTTTTTTTTCAGGGGGGGGGGGGGGGTTCAACCATAGTTTATGTATGTTCGTGCGTGTGTTTGTATGTGTGCGTGTATATATACGCAAGCAAAATTCCAAAAGTTGGGGGGGGGGGTGTTTCACCCCCCCCCGCAAACCGCCCTTGGCTACGCCACTGAAAAACGGCACACAGCTCATACATTACGTCGCGCATGAGGTGAATGTACTTTTTGAACCTCGAGCATATCAGAAACAGCTCGAGGAAATAGGCTTGTCATGCGCTCAGCAAACATGGAAAGACTTTCATTCAACTTCTGACTATGTCATCGGAGTAGGCGATGTGGGTGAAAGGTTCCCTTTCCGTGCTCCCGAACGTTTCGAGGAACTACAGTACCATCTACCACACGTAGAAGTGGCGACAGCTACACCTTTACCGACCAGTTGAACTTTTCTGTCATCCTAATCTGTTATTAATAGAATCGGCAACTCTTTAATGACGGATGATAAGACATCCTCAGTACCAGAGCATACATTTCTCAGCGCCAATCAGAAAGTCAAAGAGCTTAACGCCGATAAAAGGACACTATTTAAAAGTACTGCGTTAGGACTTTGATGCCAGTGCCGCTGCCGCGGCGCTCACGAATGAGCTTCCGTACCGTATTCCATCAGGCTATGGACATGCCACAAACTGTATTGCCATCCGGAAGCTTTCACGGTTATTTCTCGTCCTTTATGTTCTCCGTGCCCGCGCATGCGCACCTCGGCTCGTCTCGGTTTGGTATGTCTGCTTACACGAAGTCTCTGGGTTGTTCACCGGTGATCGATCGAGAAATGCGACGGATAAGAAGGCTCGCAACGAAGTAAAAAAAGAACAGCCAAGAACAGAAAGAAAAGACTACAATTATTAAGACAGCGTCTTCATCGGAAGAGGAAGAGATACCGGAAGGAAAATCAAAAAGAAGAGAAAAATGAAAGGAACGACATGCGACGATGCAGCAGCAGGCCGTCTACTCGCGCATCTCGTAGCTACTCATTGCTTTATACATTATCTTCTTTTCTGTATTGCTTATTTATTCGTATTCTTCAGCGTCGCTCAGTTTCCCTGGGTGTCGCGACGCGTCCATTCAAGGCAAAGACATGATCCATAGCTGAGAGGTCAGGCGTGCATTTGTCAGGCGCTGTGTCTCTTTCAGGTCGCTTATAGTGGAAAGGGAGAATAATGAAAACGTGGGAGTGAAGTGACGAAGGGGAGGAGAGAGAGATCTCACGGAGATAGGAGGGTGACAAGAGTGAAAGGCGTTAATTCTGCGACTCTCGGCGGCCTTTGAGCACCATTCCATTGCATGGGAGAGGGTGCAGTGTGCCAGAAACTACGATATTACGTCTTCTCTCAACAACAACGTAAAAATGTTTGAGTGAGTGACAGTTCTGTACAAAGAGGACGGCAGTACATAGATGAGAATGAACGTATGCCTTTATAAGGTTCCAAAAGTGCGTAAATAAATGAAACTTTTCCCAGAGCAAGAAATCGGATTGAATATGAAGAGATGGTGAACGACGGGGTAAGAATGAATTGAAGCATTGGAGCACGAGGTAGCAGTGACAGTGAGCACCCCAAAACAAAACAAAAACAAAAAAAACAAAAAACTGCTTCGAAGTTCTAAGCTGACGCATCTATAGGCAGCAGTGCAAGGCCTGACAGGAAGCGTCAATGTGGGCTAGTTCTTTCGTGAACAAAGCTCTTTGAGCAAGCCTAGAAAAACTTGAGCGAACGTGTCGCATTGGCAGCGTGTGACAGGCGAAATCGATTGTTGCAGACATTTTATTAGACAAAACAGAACGGCGCTGCTGGCGCTTTATGGAATTTAAATGTCGATTTACGCAGCTATGTCTTATTCAAAATATTTATTTCTCTGCATCATCGGCGCCTCCAGAACTAGCTAGCGCTAGCGTTCATAACAGAACGTCTATAACAGGTGCTATCCATATTCGCCGACTCCGAGGTAGCTATCCGGTGTCTTTGAAGCCATTTCTTCCCGAGCCCAATGAACAATTAGTCGCTAGCATAAGGTTTCTCCATTACCACGCAATAGACAGGAGAAAAAGCACGCTTGTTACCCGTGAATAGCGTGAATATCCGGTATCAGTGGTAACGACCTGTGGAAGAAGCAGTCCCATCTGACTTTAATGGTATCCACTCTCTATATTGCCACGGGCATGGAATGAGATTGGGCTATGCCAATGTGTCTATGTGCCATTGTGCAACAGAAGAGAGGACAAGGAAGTTGAGAAGACGATGAGGTCGTGTTTCTGGTGATCGGTTCGGCTCGACGTCTAGTGCTCCTGTAGACAGAGGTTCTGTATTACTCATAATCACGTGACAATATATAAATCATTATCATGCATTCAATCTTCAACGAAGCACGAAGACGAGCCAGGGGTAAAGCGCTGCTCGCCAGTGCCCACTTGGACAAGTAACGAGCCTGCTTAGTAGATGCCGCTTCGTACGCTCAAAAAGAAGCCTTCTCTTCAGTGGTCGTCGACTGCGATTCCGATGTCATCAGCTGCGCTACCATCCGCACTTCTAGTTCCAGCGTTGCAGAGCAAGTTGCCATTGCTCTTGTATTGACGGACAGTGTACATCACACTATTTATTCTGACTCCAAGGCCACTATCAAGACATTTCAGATCGGTATGGTGGCTCCCCAGGTCCTACAGAACGTTAAAAAAGCCAAATACCTCAAAAATGACTCATTGGTGTGGTTTTCTGCTCACATTGGAACCATTGAGGGTGACTCGCTCAATCCGAACGAGGAGGCGCACTCGGCTGCACGAGGTTTGACTGACCGTGTGCCGGGTAACGCGTCATCTCCTGGGCGATCCGAGCCTCTCTGCACGTACAGCAAGATATGCAAGCACAATTATCTCTCAAGAAGAGTGCTGCCCCTACCACACTCCTCGCTGTGCAGGGCCCAAGCTGCCACTCTCAGAATGCTATATACGAAACCAGCACCTACCCGAGCCCTGCGGCACTGCACACAATATACCCCGAACGGTTCCGAAGCCCGGACTGCCCCCTGAGTGGTGGTTACGCGGACTTCGGGTATGTCCTGTGGGGCTGCGCCTCTGCCGGTCCCCCTTTCCACCAAGAGTAAATGAAGAAGCTCATTAAGGCCCAGGACCTGACCTCTCAAATCCTGGCCGTCCAGAGGGCCTGCGCTAGGGCGGTCAGGTTTAACCTGACCATCCCCGAGTGGGCCTAGCCAGGTGACGTTGAGTTCACTCCCGTCTATTGTGGACCAAATAAAGTTGTTTCACTCACTCATGAGTCGACATGATAATAAGATGTGCAAGGCCTCTTTCGTTAGTGCGTGAGCTTGCAATTGTACAAATTAACTCGGAAGAATTCACCAGCGCTATTATCCAAAACTTGGATTCGAATATACGGCTCCGTCTTAGACCAAGAACTTCATGAGCTTGGGAAACATTTGTTCCGCCCGTAGCTTCGTGTGGGCTTCAAAAATGCAGTCTTTTGGAATCGAAATAGCCAACGACACTATATGCGATAATTGTAAATGAGAAGAGACTATTTCTCATATTAACGCGATAGCGTTAAAGAGCTCGTTTCGCAGAAATTCCGGCGTCGGTGTCGGCGTCGGCGTCGTTGGTTGTGAGCGAAAAATCATCATCTTGTCCGTGACCGAAAAATCAAGAAAGATGCAAATAAAATAAATCATAAAAATTCCGGGTCCGAGTGAGGATCGAACCCAGGCCGTCTGCGTGGCAAGCTGGTGTTCTACCACACATCCACGCCTCTGCTTCGAAATATAGTGAAAATAACTTCCTCTGCTTGGAAATCCAGTGAAAATAACTTTCATGCTTCGCAAACGAAAGCGTCCTTTATATAGGCGTTGCAATATAACATGTAATATCCCAGGAATATTGCGTGGTACAAGCGTACATTGGCCATCGGGCGTCAGAATACGTGACTATCATAACGATTTCGTAGTTTAAAGCCGGCCACCCATTACAAACGGCACACACCTTACTGCGCGTATTCCCTTAACACCACGTAGTGGGTGCATAGCAAGTATGCACTAAGTGGTTGAAGTAGGCACTCGGGACAGGATGTCGCTATCGCGTTCAACTCTTAAAGGCGAAGATTAAGGGTCCCCCCAATTTTTTTCTTATTGTCTCTGTGATAGTGTTCCCAGACGCGTCCAGAGACTGGGATGGATGTGCCGGAGCAGAATGTGAAACAGGCAAGGCGAGGGATTTGGATAGCTATTTGGCAGTGTGGTATTTGCAAAGGCAGTGTTCAGCATTCACGAACGTGTACGAACAGGTTGGGGCACTGTAGTGTGGAGGCGTACATACATAAATAAAATTTCGCCTGATGTACGAAGAAGCTTGAATTGTATTCAAGGAGAAATCACAGCACCAAAGTATAAGCAAATATTAAAAATAAATATTAAAGACATATAAACCCTGGAAAGATCATTTACCAGAAAATTGTCACTTGAAAAAATTAAGAATTGAAGGCTAAATCCACCAGCACGTGCGATTAGGAAAGTAAATACTGACGATTATCAAAACGCATCATACGTCATATAAAATATTAAAGAGGCAGTTTTTTGTATAACAATAGCACCTCTTTTGACTAAATAGTAATTATAAAATCAATAATAATAGTGAAATAATATTATATTATGTGTTAATGGTTCGACAATTATCCTCCTGGCTATGTCCAACTATTGTGCAAATTATTTACAACGTTCCATGTTCACAGAAATGGCCAGCAAGAAAAGATGTGCCCGATTGTATTGATTAGACAATAACTGTACAGGCGCCCGTGGGAAATAGACTCTGGCAGGAATTGTCGTCTCCCGGCTAGACTTAACCGAAGCTATATGAGAATTCACCTGAGCGCTGCCTTGAACCGACGCAACGCGCATTTTATTGGTCGTGCGTACAATCAGCTGTGAACGCTACCAAACCGCTTAACGGATCTATGCAAAGGATTGAGTTCTTGTAATCAATATCCTTTAGTGCTGTACGGTTCGTCTAGTGCTGTACGGTTCGTCACAATACCTATCTCTTTCGACGCTATCTCTGGTGCTTGGTCTGCCGGTATCTCTGCGGGCATATGAAGCCACCGTCTTGCACGATGGGCCAATAGCAGAGATAGTGCAACCTGGCCTTGGATATAGCAGGTAATGCAACTAAGTACCGACAACTGCGGACGTGACGCAATCACTTGCACGCATTGTACCCGAAAATATTCTTTCATTGCCTTGCAGTCCTCATTTGCTTTTATCACTTTCTCATCGTCACTCTGTTGTCATTTTGTCATCATGTTGTCATTATGACATTTCGCGTCACCACCGCCATCACTACAAATTTGCCGTCCTTCAATTGTTGACAGGTCTTCCTTTCGTTTACTATCGCCATACCTTCATGAAATTTTCATAGTCATCACACAGTCGCAACGCACTGTACGTCCAGCTCATTTAATGTTTCGATGTTTTTTCATGGATCGCAGCTAGTCGCGTGTGATTTAATGAAGTGCTTCCCAAAAATTAGCAGTTGTTCCGAGTGCGAATACAACCGATGAGCGAAGCTCCTTAGAAATGGGAAGCAAACGACTGTGTATATTTTGAAACGGTTGGCGGCGTCGGCGCTTAGATTCGGCCGCTCTAGCACGTACGGTAGGATCCTGTCGGCGTAACCTTTGTAGCTCCGCTCGTCGTGCTTTAACCGCAGGACCCTGTTGCCGGGCTCATCTTGCTGCCGCTGCTCTGGCTTTGCGTTCCGCATCCTTGCCAAGCTGCTTATCGTCTTCATCATATTCACGTTTACGTTTCTGAGGACGACTATTCCATATTCTGTGAGGAGCCCTAAGTAATGTCAAGTGGGTCCTTATTTTTTTTATATATATATGTACAAACATGGTTTTCGGTAAATTTTATTGTCGTTTATAAACGCGAACTGTTTTTGCGCCGCGCACCTTGTTTTTTGCCCAACGCGCACCGAACGCCGCGAGCGCCTTGCACCGCGTGCCGTTTCTTTTTTTATTTTTTATATTTTTTTTGTTGTTGTTGCACCGGCGCCGCGAGGGAAGAGCGTCTACTGCTACCTTAGACAAAGCGCCCGTGCTGCGCTAGAATGATGGTTGTCATTTCACAATTCACGATGGTGAAAGTGAAGACGACCATTATAACCAGTTGTGCACAGAGCTTATTTCTTTTATTTAACCTCGAATTTCTGGTGCGCTAGAAGGAAACCGCTCGGCGTTCGGCGCGCACGGCGTTTCATTGTCTTTTTGATATGGCGACGCATCCAGGGAGCTTCAACGGCGAACGGGTGCCGGCCTAAGGAGCTTCGCTCCTAAAAAGTGCTCTTCGCATGCACTCCACCGTGAGCCTTTGTTCCGCTTAATTAGTTTCTTTGCACAGTTGAGCTATGTACTTGAAATCCACCCATCAAGTCACTTTTGGAATACTCTTACGCTCATTTACTAACCCGAATACGTTTTTCTTTTGCCAGTGCGGGTCAGAAAAAAACAAAGAAACTACCAAAGGTAAGTTTCGTTTGCGTACTCTGCGAGTTTGGAAACGCACGCACAGAAAGCACGTTGTACGGAGAGTAACGCTCTTTTTTCTTTCTTTTCTTCCTGTGTAATTGAGAGGAGCATCGAACTTTGCTATAAACTAGCCCGGAACTTCTTCGCAAACTTTGCGAGGCTGTACAGGAAGCCGGCACCAAAGTGATGTATTCAGCGCAGAATGGGCTCACCATGCGCGACATTAAAGACGGGCGAGCGCAAATGAATGCCTCTGAGTGAAGCTGCGGACGGCATGCATGTGCAGGGAGCTGCTGGTTCCAAAGAACAGCGGGGACGAAAAGCAAAGAATGAATGGAGGCAGCAAGAAAGGATGTTGTGTGGAAAGGGGTTTTTTGGGGACTGATCAAGGTGTGGGCTTCTGGAAGGACAGGTACTCAGGCTAATGGCGCTGGGAGCCTTTGTGTATCTTGCGAGCAGTCAGAACCGGGAGAAAGAAATACAGGCGAGCGAAAAAGAAAGAAACAAAAAGTTACGGGATAGGGAGGAAATGCGGGATCGTCATCCCAGAATGCTGGTAATGACATTCGGCGCAAACACAAAGCTCTGGCTGATGATTAGCGACGGCCATCTATGTCCTTACGCAGCGAAGCGCGTATTTAAAGCTGCAATCAGCCTAGCTGGAAGCTACTTCCGAAAAAAAAAGGTCCTCCTCCCCTCTCCGAGAGAAAAAAAAGAAGTAAAAGTAGTTGCAAAGTAAAAAAAGAAAAGTTAATAAAGTGGTTCTAAAAAGCACAAAGCAAAATAGCTTTCAATTCACGGGTGCGCCATGCAATTATCTGTTCCGCGTTTTATTATTCGTGAAGTTAAATCGAGTGCCTTCAGCGCACGCGCACACGCAAACTCCCGCTGCGTCCCTTAATCGCTTGAGTGCTCTTATGGAATATTCATCGACTAAGCCGATCATGTAGAAAACCGAAGATAAAATGACGTTCAGAAGTTAGAAATTTGGTATAGGATTGCTTACTAGAGATGGTGAAGATGAAATTCTGTCCTGTGTTGTGCCCGTAGCCCATCTATTTTCTTTATGTTGTTAAACGGGGGAGATTAGTTCGTGTCATCAACCGAAATGCTTCGACCTAACACCTGCGATAGATGCACGGTGATTCTCAGTTGCTTTTTTCTTTATGAGTTTAGTTCACTGAATCCGGATTCACGGGAAGGTCTTACGTTAGAATTTCGTGTAAGGGAAGCTTCACTCGATTCGGATGCAGTATGTATGTACATTAGCGATTGAAGCCAGCTGACAAATGACAAAAAAAAATTCAGGCACAAAGGCTGTGAATTTCGCCCGCATTTTTTTTTATTCAGGATAAGGATGTCGAAACATTGAAGCCCAGAAGACTGCCCAGCTGGTGCGCCTGTCATCTACGCCGGCTGGCAGGCAGATTCTGTCCGTCTTAGGTCTCAGCCCTGCGCTCGTAGAGGAGCGCCGTCTTCAATTGCCGGATGAACAGCGTACTGCAATCCAGGTCTCTCCCTTCCCCCGGAACGTCCATCCACAGCACAACGTAGGCAGACGCAGGGCTAGGGCCATCACGCTTCTTAAGAGCATCAGGAACGATCCTACTTCGGTGTGTTTTGTCGACGCAGCTCAGTACGGTCGCTCGGCTAGGTTTTCTGTTGTCTCCGTCAATCACGAGGGTTCTATCATCAATGCTGCGTCGCTTAGGGACTCTACTCCCTCAAGAGCCGAACAGTTGGCTGTAGCCCTTGCCCTTTTGGACGACAGTAGGTCGCAAATCTTCACCGACTCCAGGTCGGCGGTCAGGGCTTTTTCCTCTGGTTCCGTCTGTGCCGAAGCATTCAAACTACTTGAAAATAGGACACTTACTCCGCATACCATTACCTGGTTCCCTGCACATCTCGAACCCCTGCTGGACTCCCTCACAAACCTCAACGACACTGCTCACTCCCGGGCGCGCGCACTAACCCTCCGCGCTGGGGAGGACGTAGGTCCGCAGGTCGGCTGTGGGGTGTTTAGGGACGCTTTACTTACATTCCATGAAGTCACTAAACACTACCAGTTGAGTAGGCGGTCATTTGCTCCTCCGCACAGTAAGTTGTCTAGACCTCAGGCCATCACGTTCAGAATGCTACAGACCAGGTCTTATCTAAGTCTATCCTTCCTCAGCATCATCTCATCAGAGGCTTTCGATTCTACTTGTCCCTGATTGCGGTGAGGTTAGTAACCTTGAACATATGCTCTGGCGGTGCCCCTCGTTACGGGGCCCAAGTCGGCTCACAGAACAAGATTGGGACTCTGCCCTACGAAGTTCTGAGCTACTTCCACAACTACGGGCTGTCCAGAGAGCCCATGATGCGGCGGTGAGGCTAGGCCTCCCCGTCCCCACGTGGGAGCGGCCCGCGGCGTTGCTTTAATGGAGTAACGTTTCTCAGGACCCCAATAAAGTTCTGTGTCTGTCTGTCTCAATTATGCCCATCTCTCATGTCAGTACATCCCAACAAATTTACAGACTGCCGTACTGGTGTGGTATATCTTCAGCTGCGAACGCTTCTACGTATAAGCTGTTGTTTTAATCAGACATTAACAGAGCATAAGATGTCGTTAACCGAAGAGTCCCCAAGTAAACTTTCTTCGAGCTGTGGAGGTTGTAAATGCACACCGAATTTCGATAAATGCGCGTGTTTATACAAGCACAGGAATGTTAAACGCTACTGACGGTCGAAACTTGGCATGTCAGTTGTAGAGGAAGAGCTTGCGGAAGGCATCCCTCACTTAACTTGCTTAAAGAAGAAATGAATTGCCTAAAGAATTCCCTGTTGCGGACACCCACGCGTGTGCTTCATTGACATCTGAAGCTACCACACCTGAGCATGCGTGGATAGGTTTGTGTCTACCTACTTTCTTTTCCACCACACTGCGCTTTTTCAGTTGATAGTCGGTGTTTGTGTCGTGTTCTCTTCTCATGCGTCCACGTCTGTAACGCCTTACTTCCTTTCGTAAACAACCATACCTCCTCCGACCTTTGTTTTTTATGTTCGGTAAACACAGCCCACCTGAAGAACAGACGAATATAAAATGAGAATGGACATAGAAATGGAGCGCCCACTGGTCGGCAAAATTGATAACGTTCCGCTTTATTAATGAGAGAATGCAACTTAGGCAATCGCTTGGTATAATCGCGCTTTTTAGACGTCTTAGCAAGTCAGTTACAGAGACGTGGAAAATTCACCCATACATTCTGCCACTGCGTTACCTTAATGCTAATTGCATTAACGTCGAACATTCATTCCAAGATTGGGGCGGAATAATTTCTTTTAAAATTTCATTACTTGCGCTCCGACTTGATATTTTGATACGTACGCTCGGGCTCGAGATACCCTACAAGCCTTTTACCAATGCGCACACGTTGCACTGTTAGAACCCGCTTCACAAGAACATCTCCCATGGCGGCCACATTTGGCGTGTCAGAGAGAGTGAGCAGGGAAATCGATATATTCATATGGTGTTTTCTGTAGGCCTATGCATACTGAGACAAAAAATTTAATCGACGATTACAATACTGCCTAATGCGAATTTTGAGCGAAGCTTCGGGTTGGGGCAACGCCAACTGTGTTTGAAGTTTTCGGCTATCCGCAGTTGTAACAAATGCAACATTCGTTACATATTGCCACAAAGTGCCAGCGCTCGAGTGCTACGCACACCACTCTGTGCATTGCAGGCGTCGCGAACCAAGCGAAACGTCGACGTGCCCCTTACGACAAGCGAAGCCAGCCGCAGTGCACATGCCAGCCCTGCATGCGCACGAGCTCCGACAGAGGGGCCAGCGCGGGTGACGGAGGAAGAAAGCGAGGTTATAAGCCAGTGGCTCGTGATATCTACAGACTGCAGATTTGTTCTCTTTCGTCCTAGTTCGCCCTATCGATTACGCCAACAGTGATAACTGCGACGCCGCTCAACACAGGAACAGTCGCATAGGAGCTGCGCTACAGAAAAGCTATTCCCATATCAAATAATCTTCTCTTTCCGTGCCCCAGTGCCCCGAGTTCGTCAGCAGCAATTATGCTTCCTGGCACTAGATGTTTTAGGGGCGAAGCTCCTTAGGGTGTGGGTCTGTCCCTCCTCTGTAGTAGTAGTAGTAGTTGTAGTAGGTAGGTAGGTAGGTAGCCACGTATAGTGGAATGTACCCACTCCACGTGATAAAGATGACGATGACACAGTATAGTGGAATGTACCCACTACACATGATAACGATGAAGTATAAGCGCGTTCCAGTATAGTGGAATGTATCCACTACACGTGATAACGATGACGATGACGCTGATGACCATGAAGTATAAGCGCGTTCCAGACCACACATTCTCTTTCTGCCATGGATGAAAACGATCGAGCTTCACCCACTCATCATCATTCCCTTCTTGGATATGGCGTGATTTTTTTCTTTTTTTTTTCCTGCTCGCAAGGTACAGTAAACTAATTCAGTGGCCGGAGATGGGTGGATACCATTTGTCCTCGACGGCCACGTACTGTACACAACGTACGATGATATAAATGAAATTTCAGTTATACAAATCCTGAACGGGTGGAGTTGGGGATACCGGCTCAGCAAAATGAACTCGTTAATCGTACTTCCGTTCATTTGTTCTATTGACGTGCCAAGACAAAACGATTATTATATTGCCTCGGACATTCCCCTATACTAAACATGTGATAGACTACCGCACAAGTTGTTGCCAATGAAGGCTGAACTAAGATGACAGTGTAGCCACTTTAGCGATAGCGTTGCTAGAGTTAGTGACTAGCTACCGTCTACAAACGAAGTTTTCCTTTCTATTAACCAGTTACTTCTTCAAAGCAATGATTTTTAGCAACAAGCGACATGTTATCCAACAAAGTTACGACAGTTACGTGGATAAATATTTTTAAAACACATTTTATTGCACAAAGCCTGAAAGTAGGAGACCGAAATAGTCAGTTGAATGTATATGCCTAGCTTTTATGTCCGAATTTGATTAGTCAGTCATCGCTCCGTTAACAAGGCCAAGACATAGCGTGGTCAACATGAAAGGTGGCCAAAAAAAAATGCCCCCCACCTCCCCGAAGGGAATCGTGAGGAAATGCGAATGCATTTCGCGCGCGCTTCACTCCATTTATATATACGTGCGAGCGAGCGGACGGGAAAGTGGGGCGCAGGGAGGAGAGAGAGCGAACGGCGAGAGAAGGAGCGGAGCGGCGAAACACTGCACCTACCCTCTCCTACACTCTCTCCACACACGCGGGAGCTCCGCCGAGCTCCCGCGATGCGAGCGCCCTCACACACCAGAGCGCGCTCCTCCTCTCCACTCACTCTCCGCTACTCCGCCCGCACCACCTGCTCCGGTTGCTAGGGGCGAGGATAAGCGCGCGCGCCCGCAGCTGTTGCTATGGGAGAGGGAGTGAGAGCGGAGAGATAACACCTGCCGGCGCGCGGACACCTCCACAGCCTATCCTCCTCCTCCTCCTCCTCCTCCGCGGACAACGCCGGACAACGGATGCCTGACATAGCCCGACTAAGAAATGCATTCGCATTTAAAAGTAAAGAGAGTGTCCAGGAGAAGTACCGAAGAGAGCTGCCGTTTTTTGGGACCGATGAGCACTTTACTGCCTAACAAACGCTGGAGACGCCAGAAGCTGGCGGCTGTAATGGGGAAGCTCAGGCGCTAAACAATCAAGACGCGCTCTCGGTGGACAGTCAATTAAGCACAGAAGACAAGCCCTTGGTTGTTTTCCTTTTCATTCGCTTTATTCCCAGCGTCTATTCTTTCCCGCAGCAGCTTCCCTGTCTGAAGGGAGAGGGCGGGGCTGATTGCCACCATGTGTCACCGATGTCGCCCCCCTAAGGGGGGGAGTGAGCGTCGTCTCCGGATCTAAATAAAGTTCTTTGCCTGCCTGCTGTCACCACTGCAAGAGCGGCACGTCAGTATACGCATACACGGCCTTTGCCCTAGCGATCTTTCTTAAGTATGTTGGCTACGTTCAATTTGGCGCTTGATTAATCCAAATAGCTCGCTTCGATGGCAACTTCCATGGCTCGCGTTTCTCACTCTCCGACGCCCGTTGGCATTTGAAATCACGAAGTAACCGTTCTCGCCTATGTCCCCCCTATCAATGCTGGAGAACATTAGTCACGGAATATTCACAAATACCGCGTATTTATCTTTTTTTTTACGGCTCGCCACTCTCGAGAAAGCTGACTAAATGATATCGCATTGATAAATGAAGAAGACAGAAATACTTATCTGCCATAAAGCAGATTATTTGTTGAAAGAACCCAACCGAGGAGAAGGACTTCCCCGGAACATTCTTGATTGGCATCGTTAAGGAAAATGCATACATAGACGTATATACTGGATAACTTCATTGTAGAGTTACCATAATATTGAAGTTTAACGTTACTTTCCTTTGCGATGTAGCCTTATAACCGATTCTCCGTGGTTCAGCGGGTCATTTTCCTCTTGGATAGCCAACCGATTGGTTGTAATCGATTCTACATCAAGCACAGGGTTCGTTCATTTGATGCGGAAAATCATTACGATCACTCAGACTGAAAAATGAAAAAAAAAAAAAAAAAACGAAGCAGTGAATATAATACGTCCCACGGGATGTACGACTGGCCCGCCGCTAACACCCGCAATCTAATTTCTATTCTCGCGGCTGCATTCTTTTTTTTTTCCTGCAGTGCCGAATACTTCAATCTTTCTTCCCCAATCCGAGTCGTGGCTCTGATTACAGCGAAAGTAAACTGTATTGAAACTAAGTTAACGAGTACAGATGCTAATTGACAAAGAGAGTGATAGAGAGAAGAGTCTATACATATCTTCTTCCTTCCCGTTAATTATGCCATAGTTAAGTGATCTCGGTTCATGTTCTGCTTGATTGAGCTTCCATCTGGCAGGCCGTCTTCATTTCGAACGCATGGAACATCGACGTCTTTTGCTTCTTTCTTTAAACTCTCATGGTTCGACTTCAATTTCCGCTCTGTTTGGGGATAACTTTAATATTAGCCATGTAATTGTGTCGCCGCTTAATGTTTTTCGTCGTGTAATGGTATCACCGCTTACAGTGAGAACTTTGTAAAGCCACAAGATTTTAAAATGTGACAAAAGTCATCTCAACTTGACAGCAAGACTTGATCCCTTTGAGGAACCTCGCCGGAATAACAACAAACTGATGACACTTTTAGTGCCCACTCATCGTCTACCATTTTGGTGTAGGCTAGAAGCATTCGTTATTATACAGCATCGAAAGGCTACATTCAGTGTGGGGGTCTTGTGAAGCATGTGTTTGTGAAGTGCCGCATTATACGAGATGCAATCGGGGGGATCCTAAGCCGGCAGTTGAACAGGGTGGATAGGGGTCGTTATCAAATTCTTGATCGAATGGCGGCGCCCTTGTCTACGCTGATTGACAAGAAGTTATGACGATCAATCGCGTCCCCTCAGATCCCCATGAACAGCAAGTTACGAAAGACTAGACTTCTCTATTGTGTCGGTCTTTCAGCGATTGAAGACCGCCACATTGTCTTGACATTGAAATGAAAAAAAAAAAAATGCTGGCAATCAAAGTTTTCTTATTAGGAATAAACCCCGAGTGACATACGAATATTTAGTTACGGAAGTGTTCGTGCAAGAAGTTTACGAGTCATGATTCAGTTACCGGTACTGTAAAATGATCAATGCGCCAATATATTCATTAACGGGAAGGGTTTCTTGAGCGAACGTTGTGTTAGCCCTTTCTTGGATTGTAGCAGAAAAAAAGACAGGAATACGTCAATGCACATGACTATAAAATAGCAGAATGGCGCCAGTGTTTTTTGTTCCTTTCTCTTCTTGTGCCCGCCTCTCTCGCTGTGAACCTTGAAATATTCTTCACGAAACACGAACGGCTCTATAAACCAGGAAGATTTAGCCATGACATACATTATGGTGGCGAGGGAAAAAAACAAACAGAATAAGAAAAGACGGAAGAAACCGCGTGCCTTTAACCTCGTGGCTCATCCGAATAAATCAACGAAAACAACACACTTGCCTTGCAACAAATCAGGAACGACAAAAAAAAAAGGCGTGCTTTGGATAGCAAGGCATGCAACGTGCCGTTAAGGAAGCCGCATAAACAGGGAGTGAGAGCTACTCTTCGTGCGTTTTTATGTTGACCTTCAGGTCTTATTAGGGATAAACCCATTTGAGAGGCAGTGGGAGGTCTGGCTTGCGAGCAAGGATCGAGTGAGCCAAGCCGCTCTGCTCGATCAGGCCCAGCGAGCCGCAAAGGCCAGTGGGGCCCTGGACTAGGGGACCCACCCACCTTCGCCCTAATTCCCTCCAGTACAATAAAGTTTCTACTACTACTACTTCTTACGCGCAGTGCCCGTTACAACCACGTGCCGACTCGATGGAGTTTCTATGTTGTAACTTCCCGCGCAGGCTTCACCATAGCGCGGGTCAGGGCGCCCCATGAGTCAACTAATAGCCTCCCACCTCCGGGAATTTACGACACGCACCGTAAGGCCTTTTCTATCCTTTGCTAAAAACTTGGAGGAAGCTAGAGCTTCGCCTTCAAGATCAGAAAACGATAACGTAATCGGGCCCCGTGCGCATCGCCTTCTCCATTGTTCTCGGTGCATGCCTCAACCTTGCCGTAAGGAAACGAACGACTGTGCGCGTAACATTGGCAGTTTCAAACTATGTCATGGAATGAGTACTGCAAATACAGTTGTTAAATGCCCACTGAGCCATAATTCTTCCTTTCGCGAATCAGCGAAGGGCCCACTACGCGTCCGCAAGGCAACACGCGAACCTACGCAGCTGATCACTTTGTTGATGCTTTTGCAGCACATGACGCTTAAATATGTCGGAGCGCTTTGTAATGAGTGGGCTTTCGAAACACGCACTAATTGCACAATTCACGTGTTTTGGCGTGTAGCGCGATTCTGTATACGCTTCTGCCACGCAATATTAGATGTGTTAAAGGACCCCTGACACCAAATTTGGAAACTCGAGATGCTTGTGTTGTTTGAGAATCCTGCATGCGGGGGGGTGGGGGGGGCACTTTTGACCGAGTGTTAGTGATGAGTGTTGCCTATAAGATATTTTATTTTGGTTTTAAAATAAGGGCGAGTGCTCATCCGAGTATTCAGGTTCAATCGACATTTTCTGTGGTTTGACGTATGAAGAGGCCCGGCGTGACGTTCCACAAGTAAAGCGAGTATTGTCGACGTCAGAGAACTTTTGCGGGGCGCGCACAATAACCCTGACTGGCACCTGGCGAGGACTATTATTCGTCACCCCCCCTCGCTCTGTTGTCGGGCTGCTCTCAAGGCGGATTTGGCTAGTTGCGCATAGGTCCGCCATTATGTTCAACGGCTGCGCAGTGAAGCCACCCGTCGCGCGCGCAGGAGACAAATACGGCGCGATGTCCCGGCGCGGGCGACATGCCTCAGACTTATTCGCACGCGCTGAGCAAGGTTGCATTTTTACAGCGAAGCTGCATATCGCTATAGGCTCTAGATAATCGCGTCCGCGGGCATAACGACGCGTGCAGCACCAATTTGACAGCGTTCGGCCGATCCCAGGGGCAGTGCAGGGCGTGGAGCAGTGTCTCATAGGCGCAACATAATGCGAATCAAGTGAGCAAAGTGCGAATTATAGTGAATCGAAGGTCCTTCAAGGGGAATAAAGGTAACGGAGTTAATTAAACGGGAATTAAGCAATTCATATATTAAATTGATTTAAAGGTGCCCTAAGCGAACCGAAGGCATATTGCATTTAGTCAAGCTGCACGAAGCTATGCTCTGACAAGTAATGCGTTCGTTTATTGAGTCGCGTCCACAGAGAATTTCGCAGCGGAGGCCGACCCCACCACCACAGGTTTCTGATGCATGCTACGATCGAACAGCTCAAAGTTCGCTTGCTACCGCGCAGCATCTTGCAGCGAAAAATGGTGCGATTATTTTCATCATGCACACGACCTTTTCTCACCTAGCCGGAAGAAAGGAAATATTTTTCTTTAAGGGCGTCTGAAGGAAACTTCACACACCTGTAGTCGACAATCAGGTGAGTGAATTTTGGCCGCCTAATCTAGCGGATCAGTGCCCGTCGCCAAAAGACCATTGCGAGTTCCGCTGGCGACTTCTGACGAAGTGACATTTGTCATTAACCATCATTCACAGCTGCTTCACTGTTCGAAAAAGCAATGATGATGCAAGTGACGGAAACAAGTCGGCGTGGCAGCCATGCCATCGTGTCCGTAAAGTTGGCTTCGCCGCGGAGATATTGAACATTTGACGTCATTTTGCACCATATGACGGCGCTCGCCGAATAGCGGCGCGAGCGACGCAAGGAAAAGGCACGTGCAACTCTGCTACCAGCGGCGCACAACTGTGCTACCACATACAGGGGCACTAGTTTTGGCTGGTTACGCCAGGAGTGCTTTCCTTTTTTTCTGAGGGGAACACGCTCAGAGCCCCCCACATCGTTTCATTCTTCACCGCCCACGGGTTCCCCGATTTGAAAACGGCGCGTTCAGCGTCACCGAACCTTGAGCGCACGTAGTCTCAGGCGCTCCCCCGCTGTGGGGCGCTATTTTCTTATGGTATTTAGGCGGGCGTTTCAAACAGACGCAAAATTATTCTGAATTAACGACGCTAGCGTTAATTATACGATGCGTTAGAGCATTTACGATTCAATTTCGGGATTATCATACGCAAAGCTACAAATTAGTGTAAAAAAGTCTCAAACAAGAACTTTCGCTGTCAGGGGTCCTTTGAGGAGACTCCTTCCACTACATGACATTCATATAGTGTTTTTATTCGAAGCACTTTTAAGCCCTATCGTGGCTCTGCGGTGGAACACCTGCTTGCCACGCAGACGGCCTGGTTTCGATTCCCACTCGAACCGAACATATTTAGTATTTATTTTATTTGCATCTTTCTCAATTTTTTCGGTCATGGACAAGATAATTTTCGCTCACAACCAACGACGCCAACGTCATCAACGAAATTACTGCGAAACGAGTTCTTTAACGCTGTCGCGTTAAAAAACATCTGCCCTTCCTTGTCCCGCGTATTTACTTTCTTGAAGTTCGTAAATGCTTAGCCAGTTTCCCGAAGCTGTTGCACGTTTATTACTACTTACAACCTCTTCGCTCGTTTGCGAACCTCCTCTCCACTTTTTGGTGATTTACTATTTCATCGTTGTTTTTACTTCCTTTCATTTTTACGCGTTTGACGTCAACCTTTTTTTGCAGGCCATGATGATTAGGCGCCAGCCGGGACACTTAAGAAGCAGGATTTATTCTAATGCACTCTCTGAGGAGGAAAAATGAATGAAATAAATTTTTAAAGGTCTTGTCTTGGACCTTCTCTCGGCTCCAGTGTTTCTTTTTCATATTGTCGCTAACGCGAGCTTTTTAACAGATCCATTTCGCTTCTAATGAACCGGCCGGAAAGCGCCGTTTGTGCTGGTCCAGCGTTCTTGCATGTAGCCATGCTTGATGAGGGGCTTTTTTACAAATTTAATCTTTTTTTTTTTTAATGCGAAGCATTTCTTAGCGAACTTCGGCGACTTTGAGCGTGCGTATCTATCTATCTATCTATCTATCTATCTATCTATCTATCTATCTATCTATCTATCTATCTATCTATCTATCTATCTATCTATCTATCTATCTATCTATCTATCTATCTATCTATCTATCTATCTATCTATCTATCTATCTATCTATCTATCTATCTATCTATCTATCTATCTATCTATCTATCTATCTATCTATCTATCTATCTATCTATCTATCTATCTATCTATCTATCTATCTATCTATCTATCTATCTATCTATCTATCTATCTATCTATCTATCTATCTATCTATCTATCTATCTATCTATCTATCTATCTATCTATCTATCTATCTATCTATCTAGCCGCCTACGACATGTGCTCTCCTGGCCGTATCGTTAATGGGATTTATACCAAAATTGGTATGGCATAACACGACTGTATGACGAGCGTGAATAACTGGTCATATCATGAAAATCATGACTAACTTGTCATGAAAAGTATGATTTACATGCCATGACCGTTTTCTTAACTTGATATATTCAAAAATTGGTACGATGAGACATTTATGCATGGCCAACATAAATGACAGGTGGTAATATGAAAATCATGATCTGCATGTCATGTACAACATGATTTACATGCCACGCTCATGGTGCGCTGTTGGCCGTTTCGCTAGGTTGATATACACCAAATTTGGTATTGCGTGACGTGACTGTATGACGAACCTAAATGAAAAGTGGTAATGTGGAAATCATGACATGTCATGTGCAACATGACTTGCATGCCACGCTCATGGCACGTTCGCGGCCGTTTCGCTAGCTCGATATAAATCAAATTTGGCATTCCGTGACGTGACTCTATGGGGAACATAAATGTCAAGTGGTAATGTGGAAATCATGACATGTCATGTGCAACATGACTTGCATGCCACGCTCATGGCACGCTTGCGACTGTTTCACTAGCTTGATATACACGCAATTTGGTATTGAGGGACGTGACTGTATAGCGAACATAAGTGGCAGGTGGTAACATGAAAATCTTGGCATGCATGTCATCTACTATGCCATTTACATGCCACGCTCATGGTGCGCTTGCGTCCAGTTCACTAGCTTGATATACACCAAAATAGGTATTTCGCGACGTGACTGTATGACGAACATAAATGACAGGTCCTGACATGTATATGATGACATGCATATTAAGGCGAAAGCCTTTAATGTCTCATGCTCACGTCCGTCCACCCGTCCGTCCGTCCTTCCTTCCGGCCTTGCCCTGGCACGGTGCCAGGTGTCCACCGGGGCGCGCAAACGGACGCCGGTCGCGTCGCACTCTACAGCGCTCGCGCTTTGCTGTCGTAGTGTCGCTGTGCCCAGGGTGTCCAATCATGCAAGGAGGGAGACGCGCTCGTATCGCGTTCCATTCTGACCGACCCCGTCTCAATGGGCCCAAGCGTTCGCGGAACACACTCTGGAATTTACAAAGTGTCCGTCAATTTAAGCGCTGGGACGCGGATGGTTTCTGCACGACGCGCAAAGCGCGAGACAACGAACGCATGCGAAACGGAGGCAGATTGGTCTCGCGTCTCGCTGCGATTCGCGGTAAAAAATTTAAAAAAAAACAGAAAACACACGCATATTCCGTTTGTGTGCCATCCCACTGAGTGTGTAAAAAAAAGACATTGCATAGTCAGTCGAATGGCCACAAGCTTTCGCCGAACACACTTTGGAATGCACCAAGTGTCCTTGAATTTTATGTACAGCATGATTTGCGCCTTGCTGGCTGCTTCGCATGGCATCGATTCCCACAGTGCATGGGATCTGCCATTTTTTTTTTAAAGACAGGGTTGGAAAGGAGGACAAAGAAGGACAGCAACCATGGAGTGCTATAGGATGCGCAACTATGTTAACGAATTTCACGATCAAGGCGGTCATTTCTTGACTCTAAAGCAAGATGGAATGCAACAGTGACGTATCAATGCAACAAAAGATGAAATCTTATTCCAACGGAGCTGTTTCCTTTGGATTCGTCTCTTTGATCGTCTTGCCTAATGTGTATAAGCCCCTTGAAAAGAATAGAACTAACAGTTAGGCCATGGAAAGCACAAAGGACGTTAATAGTGTTCTTTAACTGTAGTGTACTAATTGTAACGTAAATTGAGACGCATTGAAGTGGACGGAAGATCACCCTCTCTGTTGGTGGGAGATCTGAACCCACAACCTTCAAGTTACGCGTCCGGTGGGTTCAGATACCGCCGACGGAGAGGGCGTTTTTTCGTCTACCGTAAAATCTCGAGCAAGCACTCCCGGAATAGAACAACGGAATAACACGACACAGCAAGAGTTTTGCCAAAGCCAGCGAAACAGCCGGCATGTACTAAAAGGAACGGGTATCGCACATCAGCATTATCTGGATGCGTCCCGAACAACTGATCTGTAGCACGACAGCAGCCTCATAGAGTAATCAGCGAACGCATTCATCCCTATTCACCTAAGACAAGCAAAGAAAAAAAAGCATTTTGGCGACAGCTGACGACCGCCTGGCGTGGAAGAGAACAAGACGAGTCAGCGAAGACTATACGCACCCCGAGACCAAGTATAACCTTACTTGGGATCCTATCAAAGGCTCAAAAAGACAGTTCACACATTGAATTAGCGCTGCAATAATACAGGAACTTACCATTCTTCAGCATTCTTCAGCAGTAATGCGGGAGTATCGAGATGCCAGTGGATCAGCACCTTGAAAGGGAGCGTCTGACGAACGCACATGACCGTGAAAAGCGAGTAACTGCGCAACAGCACCCAAGACTAATGCTAGGCTTTCATTACATGGTTCCACGTCAGCCACCACTGTTTTCCGTCGCTTACGACGTTGCCACGCTGTCCACTGGAATAAAGAAATGTCGGGTCGTTCACGATTAGGTTGAACTGCGCAGCAAGCACAGCACGTTGTATTGCATTTCGCTCTTTCTTTTGTTCGCACGCAATGATCACCGTTGGCGATCGTTGCCCGCTCGCGAAGTGATAACTAGAGGCCGGATTTTTAGGCACTAAAAATGGCGTTTTTGGCGCCCAAAATAGGCAGGCAAAATATAGTTTTAGGCCCCCCAAAATTGTAAATATAGGCACAATAAATTTTTACAAAAATTCAAATTTGCGAAGAAAAACGTGCGCGACCTGTGTCTACGACCGGAAAGCAAACAAAAATTGTTATAGTTTATGATGGCACAAAGGCGCCAATGGCTTAACAGAGCCATGCAATTGACCGTTTTCCCGCATGGTTTGCAGCACACGGCCTCTCCTTTTATTGTCCAGCATGGTGAGTTAAGTGTCCTCCATCGAAAAAAAAAATCACAGCATATCCACGGAGTGAATGATGATGAGTGGGCGAAGCTGCGGAGGTTCATCGGTAAACCGTGAATCTTCCGCGAATTCTGCGCAGTACATCATCAACGACGTGAGATCGGGCGCGTTTATACTAAAGGGTCGATGAGAGCCATGGCGACTTGCAGCTCACTTTAATTTTACATGTACGCTGCGAATTTTTTATTGTTTCAGGAGAAAGAGGGGGGAAGCGTAGGAGAGGAGAGGGCGATACATATCACGTACTGTCACAGCGCATTGTCTAATTATAACAGCGCCATCTATCATCTTTAATCATCAACGTATACGAAAAACCACTGAGGCCATCTAGTATATCGTCACCCAACTGCAGTTTGCATGTATCTCTATGGGACAGCGCCATCTATTGTATGCTAAGGGAGACGCTACTGGCTACTCAGGATGCATCGACAACCGAGAACCGCCCAGGGGATGCCATAAGGAGCTTCGCCCCTTAAACACGCTCCTGGGTCTCTTTCTTTTGCGGCATGGCTGAGAAGGGAAGCGCAGGAGCAAATAAACAGACCGCTAAAAGGCGAGAAGGGTCTTATAGTCTCGTGTACTGACCGCGGGTCTAATCGCGCAGGGTCAATTTCTGCTCTGTCTGTGAACACCTTAAAGGGCGCCTCACCAGGTTTGAGCAGTTCGAGCTGGCAAGTGTAATACATGCACTGGGCGCTCACGATCTCGTCTGCCGAGATTTGTAACGGTATACGCGCCCCGGAAAGAGGTGAAATGTCAGACTGAATGCCGCTTGCCCTTCATCTCACGGGCGCGGCCCCAACATGGAGGAGGTGACATACAACAAGGAATGGTCCTGCGTGCGTCACAGTAGTACGGGACACTGCGAAAATTAATCGAGGCGACACGCGGAATTTGTGCAATCTATTGCTTGAATAGAAGAATGAAAGTCGATAGAAATATTAAACAATACAAAGAGGAATCTGTGCGCGTTATTTTATTTTCTTTTTTGTTTTTTTTTGTTCTTCAAGGAGGTGCTTCAATATCTTGGGAACGCTGGACTGGAAAACCGGCTGTAAAAGCCGCTCGCCACGTCCTCGGCCATGGACGCCACTGTCCTCTGCTTCCTGTCTCCCCTTCCCACCTTTATCATCCACTGTTCCCACCTGCATACGCTGAGACGTGCTCCTTTAGGGTTGCAGAAATAGCGGTCTTTTCCTCACCTCCTGCCCCCCATCCTCCAACCACTCGCGTCATGTCAGTGCGGATGGCGTAAGGTGGCCGGCGCGCCCCATTTCACTGCTGCTAGCGGTTGCTTTCCGGAAGTTTGTTGAACTAGAGAACTAGGTTGCACGCCATAGAGTTCCGAAAGGTCAAATTTTGTCCGGTGACATGAATAACGGTCTCAAACCGTACTCGAAAGCAAAATTTGAAGTTAAATAGTGTTCATATAGGCACCGATTTTGAAAATAGGCATTTATAGGTACTTATAGGAATTTAGGCATGAACGCCAAAAATAGGCATTTATAGGCACTATAAAACCGCTACAAATGCTCTCCCATAACCTCTAATTCATGCTCATATATCAAAGTGGCAGGATAGGAACGCAAGGGAACAAAATAGGCATTTGCCTAAAATCTGGTCTCTAGTGATAACCATCAACGATAGCCTGTACATTCAGGAGTACCACCCGACAGAGAGCTGTTAGAGCTATGACGGTTCCGCCCTTTTCGCTACGCGGGTTCACAATATGATAGTAAGCTAGCGGCCGATAGGCGATGGTGTGATATCCTTAACTCTTACGCAAGCCTGTTGATAGTTCACATCTTGATTCACAAAAGCTTCCGTGAAGTTCGTCTGTATGCGGCAAAAGTTTCTGCTAGTAATCTTTAGGTGAGCTTAATGATGATACTAGAGGGCTTAAGCACTCGAAGCATCCTCGTTTTTTTAATCATGTGGAACATACGATCTACATGAAAACATTTTGATCGGCATCACTGTTGAACAAGAAACCTTTAGAATTAACAGCAGCTCGTTTGAATGAGCAGTAACGCTTTTTCAGTGAACATCGACCCTTTTTGAGCCTTCGAAGTGCATGCGTAAACATTTCCATTCTCAAGCAGTCAGGTTGGGGAACAAAACCTCACACAAATTACCAATATAAAAAAATTACCGACGATTACCATGGCCCCTATAGCGAAATGTGAGCGCAGTTGTACGCGTGTTTTCATTTGGCGACGTAATGAGACAAATAAGTTGAGAGACATGTATGTACGCATGCATAAAGTTACAGACCACTATTAACATTATTTTCGTATTTTATTCATTCATTTTACTTGCAAGTGAAAATTTAAGTGGTAACGACTTCTTTCTTGTCTGTCTTTATGTCAACTTCAGCTCCTCACGAAGCGCGGACAACTAACAGCCGGGTCACATATTCACATTCGCTAAATTATGTAACCTCTCAGTGCCGCTGTTACGTCGGACAGTCATTGTACGCCATTTCCTTTTCTGGTTTCTGACGGGCAAAGAGTTGTAGAGGAACGCCTGATATAAAAATTTGAACTATAACAACAAAAAACTTATGACGGAATAAAATGGACGTGATTTCCAGGCATCATCAAGGGCAGCAAAAAGAGAGAATTAACACTACTAACAAAGAATGCATTTCTATAGACGGGTCGACATTCCGAAAGCACCTGTAATGAAGGTGCGCCACGGTACTTGTTATGCCTGCTTATACTGTACCTCGAACAAGTGAACCATGCCGGAGGCACAGCCTCAAAGCCCTCCTCTGCTTACTTCTATAAGCACTGTGGGCCCCCATTTGCCCAACGGCCCCTTTACCCATCCACAGCCGAGGTGGAACCGGAAGCCTTGTCACCACTGCTTCCTACTTGGTCTTATTGGACGAACCTGTCACACATGGCGCATAGCCGTCGCTTTGCTCGCGACGATTTTGTTTCGTCTTCTGCGTGTGTGCGTGTGAGCGCTCTGTTCAAGTTCCGCCTCGCCAGCCACTTCTCGTAGCACCGGCAGCCGGTCTTGCTTTAATTGTCTCGCGCCCGAAGGACCGCCTGCTCTTGTATTGCTTGCTGGCTTTGATGGTGGCAGGTATGAGACTCGCGCCGTCACGAAGGCTTGGTTAGCCCAGCCGCGCGATCGAGAGGTCACAGCCAGTCTGGCGTCTTCGCTAACAAGAAGGTTCCGCTGCATGATTGTTCTTCTTCTTCCCAGAAGGTGCACATTTCTCGTCGCCTTCATCCTCTCCTTCTACGGATCATAGCATTTTGCTGTGATCTCCGTGGCTGCTGCTTCGATTTAGCCCCCGCTTCTGGGTGATCTCACTTATGTATGCTGATGCCCACTTCCTGTCCACTTACCGGAAAAGAGCCTCTCCTCATCTAGAAGACCCATCTGTTCAGGAGGAAGCTCAGTTTCCTCACGAACACTTTAAACATATGCAGTCTTCCCAATAGGGCAGCGAATAATGTGCAAGAAAGTCCTCATAGCATTCTTATGGTACTTCTGCGAAATTCCTAACAATGTTTTTCATACTTGAACAAGCAGCGCGATAACACAACGACGCAGGAAAGAACAAGGTCTGTCTTTTTGTTCCTTCTTATGTCGTTGTTTTATTGCGCTCCTTTTCCCACTATCAACGCCTACAAACTCACCCAGATTTCATGTCTTGTTAACAAAGGTGTTCATGGTGAAGTAAGGGGGCGTCAGAGGAGCGACTCAAGCTGTGCAATCGTCAGCCAAGTCTGACAGGGCCCCAGCCTCTTGTAAAATCATCATCATCAGCCACCTCTTCCGGAAAAGTCAGTGCACGTGCCGGACAATGAGGCCAGCGCTTCTGAAGAAGCCGCCGGTCACTCGTTGCCCAAAGGGACATTCCTCATCTATGGGTCCTAACAATTGGTCACAGATGAGTCGACTTCAGTGAAAGTGGGAAATCGAGAACCGTTACCTCTGTTAATAGAATTATGCAAATGTAACACATGAAGGGACTCTGTTGCAAGAACGGGGGGAGTCGCATGCCACACTCGGAGTTAAAGAAAGACAAAAACCTTTTTGACGTGACTAACTTTGCTAATTGCGGACATCCGTAACGTTCACGGCACCTCTTAGAGGGTCAACGGCCGTGGGACTAATAAAACGTGCGCTCACCTGCGCATTCTGCATACGGGCAAGATTGATAAGATATATTTTATATCAGACATTGGGAACTGACGTAATGAAAAAGAGCCAAACCACCCGTATTGGTACATGATGAGCCAAGTAGGTCCACGTAGCAAAGTGGCTTCAAACAGCATCGCTGCTTGTGTATATAAATATACGTTCAAACAAGTGAGGCCTGCAATATATTTAGCCAGAAAAGCCAAATCGAACCTCCATCAATGTGGCCTTCTATAGCCATCTAAACTAAGCACAAGGTTTTTTTTAGCTCCTATGCATGTCTGCGTAACCACGTACCTCCGCGCCTGAAAGCCTCGCCGACTTAATAGGCACTGATAGACTCACTGATAGATGAATAAGGAACTGATAGACTCATTGCTGTTCACTCTTGTGGCATGGCCAGTTCTTCATTTATGTTCTTTTTTTATTTCTGATAGCTTTCCTATGTCTTCCTTTTTCGAGTGTTCTGTTTACTAATGCCTCCATGAATAAGCTAAGCTAAAGAAAACAAATATTGCCGCTGAAATTTCTATTCGAAGAGTCTTCATTTCATGGGTTTTTTTCTGTAAACGCAACATGCATGTCAACCTCTTCACTTTAAAGTTTCTTCGTGCATTTCAAAGAAGCGTCTCAACTCCACAAACACCGCAAATCATACTGGCTGTCCATTTTGACGCCCGGAGAAATCCCGGTGAAAATTTGTTTCTCCGAAGCCGTTTTCCTTAACGCCGTTTTACGGTAAAAATCGTCCTTCTGCACGAGGTTTGCGATGCAAAACCCGCCCGTAAATCTTTCCAGTAGGTCCGGCAAGCATCGTTTTTCCCCTGGCACCCGGAACACTATCATACAATATGTATCCTTCAACTGAAATGGTGACCATGGATTCGCATACGCTGTCGTTGTGCCACCTTTGTTTCTCCATGGCCAATATCGTCCCTATTGCCTACTTCTTTCATTGCCTTTCTTTCTACGTGGTGCCACCTAATTGGGTTTATCACGCGACCTATATATATGTGGTCTCGCGCTTTGCGCTGCCTAACGCCATCTGCTTAACTTTGTCTCTGGACATCACCCGCTTCGAGCTCTAGCAAAAGCACACTCCGGTTGTAAAAGGATCCCTGCGTTTTCTTCTTTTCTTTGCGCGCACTATGGGAGACAGCCTTTGCGCGTGCCGCTTCTCGTTTATCTCTCGCCTTGCTTTGTTTCCTCCATTCGTGTGTGGCTCTACGCTGCGTCTCGCGATAGATGGACGATACCGGCCTCACACGTCTTTTCTTCTCGGTACTAGCACGATAAGGGAAAACGATCCGGGATCCACAATGGTCGCCGAAGCCGGCCAGGCCATACTAATTGCCGCAGTGCGGGAAGGCAGATCT
Organism: Rhipicephalus appendiculatus; assembly: GCA_030522465.1. Lineage (NCBI taxonomy): Eukaryota > Metazoa > Arthropoda > Arachnida > Ixodida > Ixodidae > Rhipicephalus > Rhipicephalus appendiculatus. The sequence continues at coordinate 107,870 of JALIZH010007272.1, forward strand.
AGCAGAAGTCAAGCTGCACAACGACCCACGTAGAGCAGAAACCATGTAGAAAGACTGGGCCTCCCTCCGTTGTCTCCTTGCCTTTTCTTTGCATTGACGCGGCATGGAGATGGAGGTGCCGAGAGGGTGCTGTGAGGTCCGCCAGGGGGCTTATCGCGGCAGGCGCCGTCAATGCATTGTTGGCGGTGAGCGCGTTGCATCTGTCTTGGAGATTACGGGAGCTCCTGACGACATTGTTTTTTTTTTATTTTCTACTCATGACCAATCTTGATCTCCTAAACGCGCTTTTGTCTTCATGGATACTTATAACTACCAGAAGTAGCTCTGGCGCCGAGATCGCTCCGATACTAAGGAGCTAATCATCATAATAGAATAAGCGCAAAAAACAGGGACGAAGAAAGAACCGGTTCTTTCTTCGTCCCTGTTTTTTGCGCTTATTCTATTATGATGCTTAACCAACTCGCCCAACAAGCCACTCTTCTAAGGAGCTAAGTGACTGATATTGCGCGAATTTGTCGAATATGGTATATGTAACTCTATATGTTTTGCGGTAATATTCATATATATTAATCTTTTTTTTTTTGACTAACTTCCTATATTTTTTTCTAGAAACTCGAAGGCAAAAAGTGCTCGCTGATAGGCACAATCATTAAAAATTGTTTAATTTAAGTCACAAATTTAAGTTGAAAACGAGCACTTAAACATCAGAAATTATAAAGCTGTCTGAAGCCGGAATTCCGGTCGACATTAACGCAAATCGGCGTACTACCTATCTTTCCCATTCTTGATAAGCCGCTGTTTTGCTTGCTTCCGGTGACATTGCAGTGATTGTCGAATTGTTGAATTCCACTCTGCCTTGGCTGGACAATGCACTCCACGGCTCTATCATCAGGATTTTTACCGGTCATTTCGTATTGTGAAGTATCACTGACGAAGCGAACAACACAAAATGAGTTCTGCAAATTTCTTCGAGACATATGTTTTCAAACAAGGAGCATTCTTAAACCTTTCAAAGTGTTTATCAGACGTTATCGTTTCTTTAAATACAGCTCTGTGTCGTCATTGTGCGCCGGCCTTCTCTACAACGTTTCAGCAACAAATAAGCCAAAATTTTTAATATTCTGATATTCAATGAGGCCGCATATTTGTTACGTCGTACTCAATTCGGAAAAAGGTTTCAATTACGAAAAACTGTTCCGCATATTTCCATGTTCGCCATGTTGTGATGAGTTTACTTTCTCCAATGATTTTTCGATGGATCCTGCGGCTAGTTGTTCCACACACAAAAAAATAGCATTTTCCCAATGAAGCGGGGCTTGTTTCCAGTCCACCAGGGCAGGGCACTCGTTGTCTCGTCCCCAAGTTTACACTTATCTTAGGTTTACACTCATGCTTATTTCTCTAACAATTATCATGAGTGACACGTTACTTAATTTCCTTCCTATCTGTCCGTTTCTTCTCTCACTAGCAGCAGATGTTCGCACTCCAATAGGCCACCATGTACTAAGCTTTGAAAAAGATATTCAACTTGAGCTTAGTTGGTTCATAGCTAATACTGCGACGTGCTTCTTTGTTCTCTCTTTGTCCTCTTTTTGTTCTCTCTTTGTCCCTACTTTTCAGTTCAGCTGCTTGAACCAGGGTTCAAATACTTTTCTTTTCAGGGGAAACACGGAACAAAGGGGCTAAGCCACTTCCGTTTTGATCGAAAGTGTCAAATACAGTGTAAATCGGCTGGCTTCATCCAGAGTCACAGCACTTATATCGGCTCCTTCCTTTTATTCGTATTTACCACTTGCATCTTCACTCGTTTCTCGGGAACATATATGTCACGTCCGTAAAGTGGTTTAGACAGGTGTCTTTCACTCCGTGCCTTCGAGGCGTCCTGTCGATCTTCCAACCAGAACGAGAATATTTCCAGGCCAAGAAAGTAAACAAAGAAATTCAGATCAGCAGGCGTTCACGCGACAACTACGAAAGCACAGGCGAAGTTGGTCAAGGTCAACATGAAATTGAACGGGGCCGATGTGCTCTGAAGCGGCAAAAAGAACCAACCAATAAAAAAAATGGCAGGGATGTAAAGGGATTCAGGCCTAAGGCGAACATATGCTGGAAACGCAGGCACGGCTTTTAATGTGTGTGATCTCTGCTTTGAAGTAGGGGTGATATAAATCGGGCCAGTTAAGTGCTAGGACTGCCTGAAGAGAGAAGCAGACGCAAATGATAGTTAAAAAAAAAAGGCAAATGCCAGAGTCGAAAGAACATTGGCAGCCCAAACGTCTCATTTACATTGCTATTTATCCAGCTCTCCCAATCTCCCTCTCTTTCTCAACTCAAATTAGCGAGCACAGGAAGCATTCCTTCTCCAGCAGTCGCTGTGAAAAGAAATATAAACTTTCAGTTTACTCTATATACTGTACAAAGTACCCAGGATGCGTGCTTGTCCTTTCTTCTTTTTTTTTTTCTTTTTCACGCAAGGAAGCAAATAAGCCGTAGTCCGGGAAGGCCAGGGACTCTAAGTAAACAAGCAATAGCTGAAACTCTGCAGCAGAGATTACAGGTTTCAAAGACTGTGCGCGCAGTCCTTGCAGCTAGAAGATTGATCCTCGGCGAATTGTTACTCCAAGGTAGAAACTACACGGTCTTATATAACCCAATATATGATAGCCCAGAAATGAAAACGGATTCCTTTCTCTATATTTTGGTCACTCTAGTGCGCCGCGTAGGCACCACCGAGCTTGGCTTCGCAGTAGATCACGAGGATCGAGCGAGATTACCGGACGTGCTCTGTCCAGAAGGCAACTGACATGTACAAATAAAGGAGTAGCCGTGTAACAGCGGCAGCGTAGACAGATGACTATGCGTAGAGGACGCGGAGTATCACGAATGCGTACGAGCGAGTCTTCAGGAAGAGAGAGCCGTCCTGAGGATGCTCAGATGACGGTAACATATTGAGAGCGTCTCCTTATTTGATGTGGCCATGTTCAGTTTGCTTTTGGGACTCTTGAAACGGGTTTTGTGCTTTTTTCTTCATGCTATAAAAAAGACAGGCTGATTTCAAGGAAGAGAGACTGATCAGTTACCAATGTTGTGGCCCGTTTGTCAGGGTTTTGATGCGCGTTAGTTTCCGGAAAATGGGTGAAAGTAATATTGAAAAATTTCTCATGAGTTCTTCTCTCTGCTTATTGATTACCACCTCGAAGTGTAATGCAAAGTTTATATTTATTACACACACACAAAAATGCTCTGAATTGTAATAATCGGCTCTTTCTATTCTCGGCTTATCGATCAAGTGCCCTGATCATTCTTCCTGTCCTGTATGCGTCGAAAGAGACGGAAAAAACTGGAAAAAGAAAAGTCTGAGGTGATTTGAGCATGCCCGTTGTTACAGCAAACGCAGAGATTTCAGGCGTTTGAGGTGAACGAACTGAAGAGCCGACCGACAGACAGCCGGTGAAAGATGTGATACTAAACGCTCGCAAGCGGGAGAAATGCAATCATGCGGAATAAAACAATGGAAGGGGAAGGAGGAAGGGGGGAGGCTTGGCAGGGATAGGCGGTCCTCGTAAAATTGAGAACCAAACCACGCTCAGATAGGCGCAATATAAATTTCCCGGCTTACGGGTATGTATCTAAGCAAAGCGGGATCGGAAGACGAAACCTCTGAAGTCGAGATGCGCGTAAACGATCCTCAAGGAAAGGGATAGAAGAGAGGGCAGTGCTATAGAAAACTACAGGCATTATATTCCTAATAGAAGCAGGCAAAATCAAACAAACGTAGCGCCTATCTGTAACCATAAAGCCGAGGGAAACGGTACCACATCGGAAACAGGCAAAGGAGCTATTATTTCGCTGTTCGACGAAGGCAACTCCCTGGATTGCCTAGAGAGAAGCAAGAGCAAGAAGTAAAGACCAGGGCCAGGCAAGCACATGGCCGTAAGGGAAACTGTGCAGGAAAGCAAAGCAAATAACGAACGAATTTAAAAATAAAAAGCAAGGAGCCACACTTGCTTTTATTTAACGTTCAAGTGGGGATATTGAGGGCGTTTCGAGTCGGAGTTTTCCTTTCAGCAACCAATCTTAGGCAATTTCTACACCAGAGACCTTAGCTTAGACGCATCTTGGTAGCCACGTGTCCGCGCATTCTTGAAGGTCGACGTGGCAAACGTCGTTTGACTCTAACGTTCGAAATGCGACTTTTGAGCACATGTTGACGAGAATCAAAATAACCATCTGGGGGGCATCATTTTTGTAGCATAAATTACGATATGATAACGCTAACAATGAGTCAAGGCAAATAAAGACTGATGCTAAATTAACCGTTAGCCACTTAAGCTCTTACTGTGCTCACTCGATCAATGTGATATTTCGTAGCGTTGTTGTCGTCAGGAAATAGAATCCTAAGACGACGTCGTCATTCAGTTTAACTTGCGATTGCGTACTCCAGCGAAAGTCTATCGGCGCCGGAGGCACGCTGTCCAAACCAAGCTTTGCGTGTTCGAGAATCGTTTGTTATCAATAGGCACTGCTCCTGGCAGCGTTATACGCACGCCGAGCTTGTAAGTGATTGTCCATCGACCGTGGCTGAGATGCTGCATGAAATCACAAAAAGCCATAGCACAATGGCAACAAGGTGCGCAGGAACGTATAGGGAAAATTGTACAGCGCATGGGAAGAAGTGGCATGCCCATTATTAACGCGATAGAGCTCGTTTCGCCGAAATTTCGCTGTTGGCATCGGCGACGTTGGTTGTGAGCGAAAAATCATCATCTTGTCCATGAAGGAAAAATCGAGAAATATGAAAATAAAGTAAACAATAAAAAACTTGGGTCCCAATGAGAATCGAAACCAAGCCGCCTGCATGGCAAGCAGGTGTTCTACCACAAAGCCACGCCTTTGCTCGAAACTGCTTCGGAAAAAAAACACTGTATGAATGTCACGTAGTCGAAGGAGTCTCCTTGATGCATGTTATATTGTGCGGCAGAAGCGTAGAATCGCGCCAGGCGTCATAACATGTGAACTGCGAGTGGGTGTTTTAAAGGCACACCCATTAAAAAGCGCTCAGACATACTTAATTATCATCAGCTGCAAAAGAATCACCGAAGTGAGCAGCTGCGTAAGTTTGCGTGTTCTTTTAATGGATGCGTAGTGGGCCCTTCGAAGATTCGCAAAAGGAAGAATTTTTGGCGTATTGGACACTTAACAACTGTACTTGTATACTACGATATTTTTGAAACGGCCAATGTTATGCGCACAGTCGTTCGTTTCCTTAGCGGCACGGTTGAGGCATGCGCCAAGAACCGAAGCTAGGCTAGCAATCAGTAGCAATTTAGTTGCTTTCTGCGCTCTCGAGCACATATAAGTGCCTCATATTCCTATGAAATAAATGTTTTTCTTGTCTAGGCAGAGACAAAAAGAAGGCATAAAAGAAACATTCCTGTGGAAGACGACGCTAACAACATCGCCCTTCAGAGGCCCTCCAGCCAGTTATTGAACAGGAGATTGTTTTAAATGCGAAGCATTTCTTAGCGAACTTCGGCGAGTTTGAGCGTATCTATCTAGCTATCTATCTATCTATCTAGCCGCCTACGACTTTGTGCTCTCCTGGCCGTATAGTTAATGGGATTTATACCAAATTTGGTATGGCATAACATGACCGTAGGACGAACATAAACGGCTGGTCATATCATGAAAATCATGACTAACTTGTCATGAAAAGTATGATTTACATGCCACGCTCATGACGCGCTCGTAGCCGTTTCGTTAGCTTGATATACACCAAATTTGGGATTGAGTGACGTGACTGCATGACGAACATAAATGACAGTTGGTAATATGCAAATAATGACTTGTCATGTGCGACATGACTTGCATGCCACGCTCATGGCGCGCTCGCGGCCATTTCGTTAGCTTGATATACACCAAATTTGGGATTGAGTGACGTGACTGTATGACGAACATAACGGACAAGTGGTAATATGGAAATCATGACTTGTCATGTGCGACATGACTTGCACGCCACGCTCATGGCGGGCTCGCGGCCGCTTCATTAGCTTGAGATACACCAAATTTGGTATTGAGTGACATAACTGTATGACGAACATAAATTACAAGTGGTAATACGGAAATCCTAACTAGTCATGTGCGACATGACTTGCATGCCACGCTCATGGCGCGCTCGCGGCCGTTTCGTTAGCTTGATATACACCAAACTTGGTATTGAGTGACGTGACTGTATGACGATCATAAATGACAAGCGGTAATATGGAAATCATGACTTGTGATGTGCGACATGACTTGCATGCCACGCTCATGGCGCGCTCGCGGCCGTTTCGTTAGCTTGATATACACCAAATTTGGTACTGAGTGACATGACTGTACACTCTAAGAAAAAAAGAGTATACCTGACTCTTTTCGAAGAGTTCTGACTTGCCACTATACGACTCTCTTTCGAGAGTCAAGGTGACTCTCTTGGTGGGTCAGAGTGGGCGCGCTCAGGAGAGTCTCCGGACCCTCTTAAGAAGAGTGGGAGGACTCTTATCCGAAGGATCACACTACCACTTCTGAGGGAGTCAGAAGACCCTTGCCGGTGACGCTCCTACGCGGGTCAATTGACACCCACCGAAGCGTCACGCGACTCTTCGGCTATATTAAGCTACTAAATTGACCCATGCTCTACTTTTGCGCGACTACTGCTGGAAATAGTGAAGTATTCATTTTAAGCAACTCCATTAATACTTGCCGTTGTGCCCAGCGACTGCAAAAAAAAAATGATAGTTCAATTTTAGCATTATTTTAATAAAACTCAAAACAACACACCATTTTCAGCAAAGTTGAAGCAGTTGAGGTATTCCTCGTTTACATGCTTGTGTGAATATAACCAACCAAAATGTGTGACTGTGATGTGCATAGTGTCATGTCGTGCAAAATAAACAGCAGATATCGGTATCATGTTTCCACATTTATTCCTTATGATTAAGAATCGAAAAGTCGTGAAGGCTGGAGGGATCAGACTTGTGACTTGCTATGTTGTCGCTCCTGTTCAGCGTGAGCAGCCATGAAAAATGGTACCTGAAAAAAAGAACCTGATATCGTAATGAGAAAACGGAATCATAGTAAAAGTTTGCAATACCTACATAATAAGTGATTTACACAGACATAATGAAGGCTCACAACAAAACAACAAATGCAAAGAGGCATGGTTAGGAAGCACGTTTTTTGCCGTTATCGTGTAAAACAACTTTCATAAAGTAGCTCAGACATGGCGTATGCTAGAATTAACGCACATAGCTCCCACAGTAACGTATACTCACTCCATTTTGTTATAACTCCGAACGTCATCGCAGATGTAGGCAAAGCACGAAAAGAGCAAACAGAAACGAGGGAAAAGTGCTCACGGCGGCGGCCGCAACAACGCGCGCCGTTGAAAGTCTTGAGTTATTCTCGTTGTCGGCGAGGCGAGTCCTAAACATTTAAGCGACTACCGCGTACGTGCTGAAATCATCATACTGTATCTGCACCTCAAAACTACCGTCTTTACGCCAACAACAAAAGCCATTATATACAGTGCGTCTATGTGTCCTGTACACAGAGGATTTTTTTCTTTTTTTTTCATGTTTACACGCGCGGAAACCGCTGCACAATCGAGTATGGATGGAAATGTTATTATGACGTAGACTAAAGTGCACCTCAAAATGATATCGAGCATCTTCATCAGTGCAGACAGAATGTACGATCAGAAAATAATGGCCTTTGATACGGGATTGCAGTCACTTGCACAACAACGCGCATAGCGGTCTCAGCTCGTTAAGTAACAGTTTTAATTGGGCATCTGCAACAGCCCCGCAGACGCAGGCTACCGTTGGAAATGGCTGCCAGCCTACTTCCGCATAGCTGCTGCAGACGCCCAGCTAAAGCTGTGTAATTCGTACATACGAAAGCAGTACACTCACCGTTAACAGGCGCATGTTGTCCCTGTCCGCTGCTCCAAAAATATTCCTCACTCCAAGCGTCACTTCGAGCACGGAGCCTGGCGTGCAGCCACCGAAGATACGCACGTTCGCTCGAAAGCTCGAACTGAAAACTACAAGACACGCGAGCAGCGACCAACACAACCAAAGCAGCGCATTCCAAAAGACGGAGGAGAGGGAGAGAGCAGGCAGCGGAGGCAGCGGAGGTGGCGGAGGCGCCGCGCCGGCGGCGACAGTTTGGCGTCGGGGCTCGCGGGCCCGCCAGAACGACGTCGAACGGCACACGCGCGATATGTATGGCCGCGCCTTCATCCTGGGAGCCAATCGAAAGGCGCTTCGCGAGAGTGTTCTAACTCCCTTAAAAATGCTAACTCTCTTTCTCTGCCTCTACCTTCCAAAAGGGGTCAAGTGACGACCCGAAGGTAATCACGGTCTTTTAATCCGCTTTTGACTCCCTTTTTAAATGCGAAGCATTTCTTAGCGAACTTCGGCGAGTTTGAGCGTATCTATCTATCTATCTATCTATCTATCTATCTATCTATCTATCTATCTATCTATCTATCTATCTATCTATCTATCTATCTATCTATCTATCTATCTATCTATCTATCTATCTATCTATCTATCTATCTATCTAGCCGCCTACGACTTTGTGCTCTCCTGGCCGTATCGTTGATGGGATTTATACCAAATTTGGTATGGCATAACATGACCGTATGACGAACATAAATGGCTGGTCATATCATGAAAATCATGACTAAATTGTCATGAAAAGTATGATTTACATGCCACGCTCATGGGGCGTTCGCGGCCGTTTCGTTAGCTTAATATACACCAAATTTGGGATTGAGTGACGTGACTGTATGACAAACATAAATGGCAGATGGTAATATGCAAATAAGGACGTGCATGTCATGAACAACATGATTTGATTTACATGCCACGCTCATGGCGAGCTCGCGGCCGTTTCGTTAGCTTGAGATACACCAAATTTGGTATTGAGTGACATGACTGTATGAGGAACATAAATGACAAGGGGCAATATGGAAATCATGACATGTCATGAGCGACATGACTTGCATGCCACGCTCATGGCGCACTCGCGGCCGTTTCGTTAGCTTGAGATACACCAAATTTGGTATTGAGTGACATGACTGTATGACGAACATAAATGACAAGTGGTAATATGGAAATCATGACTTGTCATGTGCGTCATGACTTGCATGCCACGCTCATGGCGTGCTCGCGGCCGTTTCGTTAGCTTGAGATACACCAAATTTGGTATTGAGTGACATGACTGTATGACGAACATAAATGACAAGTGGCAATATGGAAATCATGACATGTCATGAGCGACATGACTTGCATGCCACGCTCATGGCGTGCTCGCGGCCGTTTCGTTAGCTTGATATACACCAAACTTGGTATTGAGTCACGTGACTGTATGACGAACATAAATTACAAGTGGTAATATGGAAATCATGACTTGTCATGTGCGTCATGACTTGCATGCCACGCTCATGGCGTGCTCGCGGCCGTTTCGTTAGCTTGAGATACACCAAATTTGGTATTGAGTGACCTGACTGTATCACGAACATAAATGACAGGTCCTAACATGTAAAACATGACATGCAAATTATGTAAAGCATGATTTGCTCCTTCCTGGCTGCTTCGCATTACATCGATTCCCACAGTGCGTGGGATCTGCCGGCTTTTTTCTTAGAGTGTATGACGAACATAAATGACAAGTGGTAATATGGCAACTAACAGACAATGATGCCAAGGTAAGTATAGGGGATGTTATTAGAAGTAACTGTAATGTAAATGTGATGAAAGAAAAGTGGTCGAAAAAGATAACCACTTTTCTTTCTTCACATTTACATTACAATTACTTCTAATAACATCCCCTATACTTACCTTGGCATCATTGTCTGTTAGTTGTCATTAATATTGGTGCCTAACAAAGAAAACGAGCCCTTAAGTTTACACTTCTTTCCTTCAAGTGGTAATATGGAAATCATGACTTGTCATGTGCGACATGACTTGCATTCCACGCTCATGGCGCGCTCGCGGCCGTTTCGTTAGCTTGATATACACCAAATTTGGTATTGAGCGACATGACGGTATAAGGAACATAAGTGGCAGGTGGTAACATGAAAATCTTGGCATGCATGTTATCTACAACGCCATTCACATGCCACGCTCATGGTGCGCTTGCGTCCCGTTCGCTAGCTTGATATACACCAAAATTGATATTGCGTGACGTGACTGTATGACGAACATAAATGACGGGTCCTTACATGTAAAACATGACATGCAAATTATGTAAAGCATGATTTGCCCCTTCCTGGCTGCTTCGCATTACATAGATTCCCACGGTGCGTGGGATCTGCCGGCTTTCTTTTTCTCATATCGTCTTCGATTTCTGCTTGTCGTCATCCTCGGCAGGCCACCACGTTCTCCGCCTCCACCGCCTTGTCTGTCGGCCTCATAGCACCTTCAAAGCCCATACGTACTCCATCCCAAGCATTGCGAAGCCAAGCTGAGCCTATAGCCAGAAGTGCAAACAGACGACCGAGCCCCTCGTTCTAACAGGAAAGTAAAACTAATTGGCGGACACACCGCCGCATCGACCAGGCGGGTCATCGCACAGCTATACGAGCGCTGCGCAGCCCATAACGCTACTGTAAGGCTCGTGAACGACAAAGCCACCAGGCCTCCCACCGCAATCAACGCGGACAACAGCAGGCACAAAGTAAGAACAGAGACCGCGCAAGAACGCAAGAGCCGCCGTTCCAGCCGATGTCGAGCTTGGCACTATACCACCAAATGCCACCTCCTTTGTGCAGCCGGTGCTACGATCGGCTGCGAAGTGCAGCCCTTCCTGTGAGTCTTCGAGGATACGCTGAGCTTTGTCTGCAGCTCCGATCAGTCCCATGTCTAGGTTTCATACCTCTTTGTCTTTTAACGCCTGGGCGCTCTCCATTGTTTCTCCACTTGATCTGTATGGTGCTGCTTTCGTATATTTAATTCATTCTCTGTCGCTTTTCTTGCCTTGGCCATTGTAGCGGAAATTTCCTGGTCCATTACAGTCGTTCACAGACTTGTGCTCACCGAGCCAGTGGCATTTATAGTCGTCCAAGTCCGGCACACATTCGCCGAGATAAGGCAATTCGCCCTAATACATTATACGAGGTATTTCTTTTTTTCAACTTTAAGCCCCCCATTTCTCTTTACGCGCACAGCAGCGGCAGCTATTTAAAAAAAGAAAGTGCAGTCAAATACCGCCTCCGAGCATTTTGTGACAAAAGGAAGAAGTGAGAGAAGAAGGAGTGAAAACCTGACCCATCTTTAAGAAAGAATTTTACGCAGGTGGCGCCGACAGAATCGATACCGTTGCAAGCCAGTTTGCTTTTGCGTGTATTTGCTATGGCCATGTGATTGTTTCTAGAGGCGTTAAAAAGAAGCAAGTGCTCCGAAGGCGTTAGAAATTTTTTTTCGTTGTGGAGTCTACAGGATGTCTAGTACTGATCTTTAATGTCTAATTGTTAGTAGCTCTTGGTGCCTACGGCGTTCAGACACTCTCATATAATGTAAGGTGTTCTCGATTTGGGTCATTTCTCTTAGCGAAAACGCTCTTATCCTAATAAAAAAACGAGATTCCAAAAAACACAGTATTTTCATGACCAGGCAAAGGAAAAAAATAACTTTTTGATAATAGCCAAGAAAATCACAAATCATGAATAATTGATGAAATAAAATTTTGTTTAACGACATTACATGTTGTATTTTTACTAAAGTATTGAAGCATTGAGCTTGTACTAAAGGCAACCATTAGCTGGTATTTTTATCTTTATGGCACCACATTCAGGAGATACTGAAACACAGTATCTCCTTAACAGTTTTTTGTAGAGCATCTTCGCAAACTGGCCAACAGCTTATTGGTAAAAGTTATACATTCGCTGAAAATATCATCAGTTACTTTTGGAAACTATAGTGAGCTTCAAGGAAAATGTAATTGTTGTATCGAATGCTAGCAGGCTTCGATTCTGCTGACTATTTGTGAAGACCATTGTTAACATTTTTCGTTTGAAGAAACGCACGAATCAGCGGAGTTCTAATGTCCACGGATGCCACAGAGCTTGGTCATTAAAGGATCGAAATTCTGTGAGATCCCCTACTTTCAATACACTTCAAAGATGTGTGCGAATAGCACACAGCACAGCCAGTCGATCGAACACTTCGACATCGAACACATCTGCAGCAAAATGACCTGTGCAACGAAATATAAACAGGACAGAAGTTTCGGGGGAAGGTTGAGGCTTGTAGTAATGAAAAGTCGTTGAGCCAAGTGGAATTGTCTTTATTGCAGCCTTGACGAAGACAAGACCGCTTGAAACATTAGCTCCAGTGACATGTCCTGTCAAACGAAGGCACCACTGAGGTTTTTAATAAAAACGGACTTGGACAAGCGGCTGTAAAAGGGATGACGCGTACCACGCCAGAGTGGTGGACTGTGGCTCACGGCGTGTATGTGTGTGCTATGTGATGTAATGTCTTTCTCTCTCTTTCCACTCTTTGCTGTCCCCCTTTCAATCTCCCCCATCCCGTTCCCACGGGTATAGGGTAGCAAACCGGTTATCCTGGACTGGTTAACCTCCCTGCCTTTCCTTCTGTACTATTTCTTCTCTCTCTCTCTTCTGTCCAACGATTTCTCGTCACTTTGTAAAGAACTATGTCGAAGGTTGTTGACCACTTTTTTTACCACTTTGTTGTAAAGACGTCCTACCTGGCTGTCCGCTCATGAGAATTTTTATGTTTAATGAAGCATAGCAACACCTTAAATGGCGAACGGTTAATTTCCTCTACGATTTATTTGGCTTGACTGATTTTCAGTGTCACCCGCCGGGGTGGCATTGTAGTTATGGTGCTCGACTGCTGACCCGAAGGCTGCGGGATCGAATCTCGGCCGCGGCAGCCGCATTTGCAGTGGAGGTGAAAATGCTTGAGGCCCGTGTACTTAGATATAGGTCCACGTAGGTCCACGTACCCCAGGTAGTTGAAATTTCCGGAGAACTCCACAATGGGGTCCCTCAGAGTCATATCGTGGTTTCGGGATGTTAAACCCCAACAATTATTAATATGAATTTTCTGCGTCATCATGTCGTAATTATCTTTTCTAAAAATGATGCCCCCCTGCCCCGCATATCTCGCCTTACTCTCGCCAATCTCTGCTAAAAAGTCGCATTTGGAACCTTGTAGTCAGTAGATGTTTGCCACGTCAACCATGAAGAATGCTCGGGTACACTTGGCCACCGAGATGAGTCACAATAAGAAATGTCTCTGCTGTACAAACACCTAAAGATTGATTGCTGAAAGGACTTCTCACACTCGAAACGCCCTCAATATTTCCACTGGAACGATAAATAAAAGCAACTGCGCCTCCTTTCTCTATTAAAGTTAGCTCGCTATTTTCTTTGCTTTCCGCGCCGTTGCCCTCAAGGCCATCGGCATGCCTGGCCCGGTCTTTTTAGTTCTTGCTCTTGCTTCTCTCCGGCAATCCAGGTAGTTACCTCGTCGAACACCAAAATAATAGCTTCTTGACCAGTTTCCGATGTGGAGCCGTTTTCCTCGGCTTTGTGGCTCAGGTTAGGCACTGTATTTGCCTGTTTGTTTTTGCCTCTGTTTCTCGTAAGCCTTTATTGCTTGTAGTTTTCTATAACACTGCCCTCTCTTCATTCCTTGCTCTTGAGGACCATTTACGCGTATCTGAACCATCCGATTGCGCCTCGCTTAGACACATACCCGTAAGCAGGCGAATTTATATTGCGCCTATCTGAGCCTGGTTCGGTTATCAAATTTACGAGGACCGGTCAGCACCCGTCCCCATACAACCTTCTCTTCCTCCCTCCGTTGTTTTATTCCACTCGATTGCGTTTTTTGCCTCTTGCGACCGTTTAGCCTCACATCTTTCACCGGCTGTCAGCGAGTCGGCTCTTCACGTTGTCTCCCTCGGACGCCTGAGATTGCTGCGATCGCTGTAAAGCCGGGCTTGCTCAGATCCCCTCAGGGTTTTTTTTTTTATCTCTACTTTTTCGAGGCATGTGGGACGGGAAGGATCCTGGAGCTTGAGGGATATGCCGTAAACAGTCGATGATTACAATTTAGAAGTTTTTTTTCGTGTGTGTGCTACAAATATTGACGCTCTACTTTGCACTTCGAGTTGGTAACGAATAAGCAAAATGAAAATATAATGAGACATTTTTTAAAATCGTCTTATCGCATACTTTCCGGAAAACTAATGCTCATAAAAAGCTTGACAAAAGGACCCGCATGTTGGTAGCTTATCAGTCTTTGGAACCACTTTGTCCTTGACAGCTTGAAGAGAAAACCACAAAGACTTTGTTCACAAGCACCAAAGGCAAACTGGACATGGGAACCTCAGATAAGCAGCCGTACTCAATAACTTACCGTCATGTGCGTGACCCGAAGACTGCTCTCTACAACTGGAATCTCGTTCGTACACACTGGTCATACTCCGCGTCCTGTACGCATCGCCAGCTGTCTACGCTACCCGCTGTTACACGGGTTCTCGTTTATTTGTAAATGTCGATTGCCTTCTCGATAGAGTCCGTCCATGTTTTACCGCTCCTTTTGATCTACTGCGAAACCAGACATGGTGGTGCCTGCGCGACGTACTACGAGTGGCCAAAGTATAGAGAAATTTTTGTTTTCATTTCTCCGTTCTGATATACTGGGTTATATATCATTGTATACCTCTACCCTTGAGGATAAGAACTCGCCGAGGATCAATCTTGTAGCTGCAAGGCCTGCGCGCACTGCCTCTGAAACCTCTAATCTCAGCTACGGAGTTCCAGGTGTAGTCTCTCTGCTTTTTGATACACTGGCCTTTTCGGGCTACAGCTTATTCGTTTTCTTCCATGAAAAAAAAAAAAAAAAAAGGAAGCACAAGCACGCATCCTGGGTACAATGTACGGTATACAGAATAAGCTGAATGTTCATATTACTTTTCACAGTGACTCCATGCGAAGAAACGCTACCTGTGCTCGCCAATTTGAGTCGGCCCAGAAAGAGAGATTGGGAGAGCTAGTAAACAGCTATCTGAATAAGACGTTTGGGCTGCCAATTTTCTCTCGACTTATCCCCTTTCCATTTTTTTTATTATCATTGGCATATGGTTCTCTGTTCAGGCAGACCTAGTATACTTTACGGGAACCTATTTACATCACCCCTACTTCGAAGCACACACCACACATGTGCCGCTTCGGGGCACGTCGGCCCCTTTCAATTATATGTTGTCTTCGATCAATTTCACCATTGCTTTTTCAGTTGTCGCGCGGACGCCTGCTCATCAGAATTGCCTTAGTGCCTTTCTTGGTCTGGAAAAATATTTCTATTCTAGTTGGAAAATAGACAAGGACGCCTTCAAGGCACGGATTCCACGGCACCTGTCATCACCCGTGTTCCCCAGAAATGAGTGAAGAGGCAAATGGTAAATGTCAATAAAAGGAAGGGGCCGATAAAAGTGCTGTGACTGTGGATGAAGCCAGCCGATTTACGCTGTATTTGACACTTTCGACGACAACGGAAGCTACCCAGCCCATTTGGCTGTGTTCCCCTCAGGAAAGAAAGCAATGTGAACATAGTTCAGTCAGCTGAACTAAAAATCGAAGGACACTTTGTAAATTCCAAAGTGTGTTCGGCGAACGCCTGTGCCCGTTGAGATGGGGTCGGTCAGAATGGAACGCGATGCGCGCGTCTCCCCAGTCTACCCTTCCTGCATGATTGGACACGCTGGGCACAGCGACGCTACGCAAGCACAGCGCAAGCGCTGTAGAGTCCGCCGCGAGGCGCGACCGGCGCGACCGGCGTTCGTTGGGCGCCCCCTGGCGGCCACCTGAACCCGTGCCAGGGGACGGACAGACGGACGGACGGACGTGAGCATGAGACAATAAAGGCTTTCGCCTTAAAACTAGGGTCTAAGGGAGGGCAGACAAGGATGTCGTAATGTTAGCTATGAACCAACTATAACTCCTTTTAATATCGTTTTGAAAGCAAAGTGAATTGTGGCTAAAGGAGTGCAACAGCTCTAGCTAGGGAGAGAAGAGTGGAAAAATAGGAAGAAAAAAAATAACGTATCACTAATGATATGTGTTAGAGAAATAAGCATAAGTGTATACATAAGAGAAGTGTAAACTTAGGGTGAATACAACGAGTGCCCCTGTCGGCCTGGAAACAAGTCCGGCTTGATTGGCAAAACACTATTATTGTGGAACAACAAGCCGCAGGATCAACTGAAAAATAACTGGAGGAAGTAAACTCATCACACCTTGGCGAAAATGCAAATATGCGCAACAGCTTTTTGTAATCGCAAAATTTTTGCGAATTGAGTACGACGTAAGAACTATATGCGACCGTATTGAAGGTCAAAATAGTAAAAACTTTGGCTCATTTGTTGGTGAAACATCATGAAAGTGTCCGGTGCACAATTACGACATAGGGCAGAAATACGTACGACATACGGCGAAAATCAGCCGAGAGTGTCCATATAATTGCTATCGCAATAAAAAATACTCGACTGCCACGCGGAGGACCCGGGTTCAAGTCCATGAGATCCTGGATAATAAGGCGAAAGCATTTAATATCTCATGCTGACGTGCGTCCGTCCGTGCGTCCCTCCGTCCGTGCCCTGGCACGGTGACAGGGGGGCCACCGGGGCGTGCCGACGGAACGCATGTCGCTACGGTCGCCCCTCGCGTCGGACTCTAGAGCGTTAGCGCTTTGCTTGCATAGCGTCGCTGTGCCCAGCGTGTCCAGTCATGCAAGAAGGGAGACGCGCGCATCCCGCGTTCCATTCTGACCGACCCCGTCTCAATGGGCACAGGCGTTCACCAAACACACTTGAGAATTTGCAAAGTGTCCGTTCAATTTTTTGTTTACAGCGAAAGATGTTATGAGATCACAACTACCGATTTCGGCGCCGCTGCCGCCACCGCCGGTGTCCGTAACTGCTGTCGCGCGAAATAAATAAATAAATAAAAAAAACGAAATGAGAAAAACATTTCTAGGATTGGATGGTATTTTAACCCGGGCCATCTGCGTGGCATTCGAGTATTCTACCACAGAATCAAGCCGGTGCTTGGACCTCTTTCGCAAAATACCCCTATACAGGCGTCATGTTAGGCAAGTAATCATGTCAACATATGTAATATAATAACAACCAGGCGTCACACAATGTGAATTGCGCAACGAGTGGATCGTTGAATGCTTTTTGCCCATTACAAAGGGCACAGCCATAATTTATCCTCATCTGCCACAGCAAAACCAAATTGGACATAATGACCTTGGAGGAGGAAGGAAGAAACAAGCGGAAGGACAGGGAGGTTAGCCACTTCTTAGACCGGCTGGCTACTCTGTGCTGGGGAAGGGGGGTAAAGGGAAGTAAAAGATGATAGAAGATAGATGTAAAAAAAAAAACAGCAAGAGTAGTAAAAAGAAAGGAACAGAGAATACGACACTGCTTAAAGTCTGTCGCTAAGACCAGTTGCACGAAAAAAAAAAAAAAAAACGTAATAACACTTTCAAAGCCTGCTGGGCTCAGGATGGACTCGGCCAGTGTCCCAGAATCCTTTGTTCCGACAGAGGGCGATCATCCAGTCTATCTAGTGCATCGGTAAGTTCTTGTCTTGGCGCATTGAAACGGGTGCACTGACACAGAAGATGGGCGATCGTTTCTTCGCAGCTGCAGTTATTGCACGTAGAGGTGCTGGCCATTCCAATAAGAAAGGAGTATGCATTTGTGAAGGCCACGCCAAGCCACAGGCGGCACAGCAGAGTCTCCTCAGCTCGAGATATTCCTGACGGAAGGCGAAGCTTGAGATCAGGATCCAAGTTACGTACATATGTGTAGAGTCTACCATGCTTCTCCACACAATGACCAAAATGGCAAAGTGGGCTGCTTCCCTACTGCATGAAAGTTACGATGATTTATGGCTTAGTGGGTACTTAGCATATGTACTTCTGTTAGTTGTCCCAAGAGAGCATACGATGGGCTCGATCTAGAAGGCCGCTCTTCCAGCTTTCGCTGTGCTGCGTGTTCCGCGCAGGCCTGAAGATTTTTCTGAATTCAAATTTTTTTTTAATTTCGCGTGATAGTGGTTACGGACAGCGGCGGCGGCGGCGGCGGCGGTGGACAGCTACGGCACCAAATTCGGCTGTTGCTGTGATCTCCTAACGTCCTTCGCTCTAAAACTGCGACTCAGCGAGAACGGGTCAGATGGTAGTACGTGTATTTGCCTTAACGTACGTCGACCGCAATTCTGGCTTCGGACAGCTATGCAATTTTGGCAGTTTAATGTATCATTGTCAACGTCAATGGACCACTAAAATTCAACAGTTTTCAATGTTCCAACGTGCAAACGCATTTCACCGTCGAGATTTTATAAAATATATAGGAAAATATATATTGAAGATGGCACGCTTAATATCCATATTGCCGTAAAAACATACGAAGCTACGAAGGAAATATCAGTAAAATCTCGGCACTACCACTAGCTGCATATTATCTGAGCATCGCGGCGCCAGAGCTATTTCCGGTAGTTTTCTTAAGAATGATCTTTACTGTTCATGAAAAAAGCTTATAATTTCGGCAAGCTTTCCGATATAAGCATTTACTTGCTTCAGCTAGTCTGGTTTCTTCCGTAGTTAATCACGACAAATAGATATCCGCGAAAGCAACAGCGCATCCTGGAGATTAAGAATGGGTGCGAGAAGCGAAAAAAAGATATGGCAAGGAGCTCCCGTAATCTCCAAAACAGATGCCACGCGCCCGCCGCCCACAGTGCATTGACGACTCGTGCCACCATAAGCACCCTAGTGGACCTCACAGCCCCTTCTCGGCACGTCCATCTCCTTACTGTGGCAATACAGAAGAAAGCCAAGGAGACAGCAGAGGTGGGCCCATCCTTTCCACATAGCCTCTGCACTGTATACGTGGATTGTTGTGCAGCTTGATCTGCCTTACCCCACTGCGGCAATTTGTATGGGCCTGGCCAGCTGCGGTGACCATTCTGGATTCCGGATCGTTTTCCCTTATCGCGTTAGGGCCGAGAAAAAGGCGCGTGAGGTCGGTATCGCCCATCTATCGCGAGACGCAGTGTAGAGCCACACACGCACCGAGAACACAAAGTAGGGCAAGAGATAAACCAGAAGCGGCCCGCGCAAAGGAGATCAAAGTGTATGCAAAGAAAAGAAGAAACACAGGGATCCTTTACAACCGGGGTGTGCTCTTGCAACTGTCCGAAGCGTACGACATCCAGAGGCGAAGTTAAGCGGAATACGTTAGGCAGCGAAAAGCCCAAGACGACATATTTATAGGTCACGCGATAAACCCAATTAGGTGGTGTCACGAAGAAAGAAAAACAACGAATGAGGAACAAGACGCGATTTTGGCTTGCAAGAAGAAATGTGGGACAGTGACTGCGTAAGTGAATCTATATCCGCCATTTCAATTCGAAGGTATACACAGTGCATTGTGTCACGGTATGGGCAATTGAAAACAGCGGCTATACTCGAAGGCCTACTGGTCATATTCATGAACCTTCTTTGGATTGCAAACCATGTGTAAATGCATGGCTGTCCTGTGAAACGATGTCAAGGAAATAGTGATTCAGATAAAAAAATTGCTTTCAAGATTTACCGGGGCGTTTTTTTTCTTTAATTGCGATAGCAATTAGATGGATACTCTCGGCGAATTTTCGCTCTCGACGTCGCCGTCATCATGTACGTGACATGTATATGCATGTATATATAAATAAAAACCACAAAGAAAGATGAAGCAGAAGAAAACATTTTCGACGTGCGCAATCGGGATTCGAACCTGTGACCCCTCGCTGTGCAGCCTGCCCCTGTTAGACAGCTCTGCCACGTGTCACTCGTTCTTTCGAATGCTAGCGGCAGCCATGGACATAGTGTAAAACGCTATCGCGCCCTGGTGAGCCATCGAACGAGAGGACGAAGGCGACGAGAAAGGTGCACCTTCTGCAAGAGCGAATAGTAAACGGAACGAACCTTCTGGTTAGCGAAGCTGCCAGACAGGCTGTGATTCTCGATCGCGCGGTGTGGGCTAAGAAAGCCTTAGAGCCATCGCGCCTAGAGCCATATACTGCCACCGTGAGCAATACAGCAGCAGAAGTACGTCCTTTGGTTACGAATAAATGAAAGCAAGACCGGCGGCGGGTGCCAAGGGATAGCGAGGCGGGACACGAACACAGAAGCACGTGCGATACAGCGCGCACACACACACTTACAGGGAAAGACAAACAGAATTGTCATGGGCTAAACGACAAGTATGTGCGCTGTCTGACAGGTTCGTCCAATAACGTCCGTCTGGAAGCGGTGGTGACAAAGCTGCCGGTTCGACCTGGGCCGTGGAAGGGTCACGGTGCCTTCGAGATAATTGGCGGACCTCAACGCTTAGAGCATAAGCATCGGCGGGTCTTTAATGCTATGCCTCCAGCGTTACCCAATTCATCGAAGTACAGTAAAAGCAGGTAGAACAATTTCCGTGGGGTATTTCTTCAGTGTCGGTCGCTTAACAGAGGTATACGTATTATCTCCTTGTTTTGTTTTCTTTTTTCTTCCTTGTTTTGTGTACGGGAGTTCATAATCTTCCCACTTTTCTTGTTTGTACTCAATTTGTTTCCGTTCTCGTTATATTTTTAAAATCAATCTCAGGCATTCGTCTATGACGCTTTTGCTAGGTACAAAAACGAAAAGGCACTGCTGCACGATGATTGTCCAACGTGCTAGTCTGCGACATATTTCAGGCACGGCGAATATTTGGCGCACTGGTTAGTTTTTAGGGTTGCGACTTATTTCAACTACGGCGGAAGTAAAACTTCGACACAACAGTCGCTTCGTCAGTTCGGATGCGCACGCACGCACACACACACACACACACACACACACACACACACACACATATATATATATATATATATATATATATATATATTATTATTAATCAGAACTAACAGCCAATGATGCCAAGGAAAGTATAGGGGACGTTAGTGGACGTAATTGCAATGCAAATGTGAAGACATATATATGGGTCATTCCATATCAAGTGTACCAGGTTAATTTTCGAACATCTCCGATCAGGCTGAAAAACATCGTGCAGGTATATGTCAATGTGAGAAGTAGTTATTGAGGCGTTATAATTCGCAAAAAAAAAATTTGTGTTTCCTAGAGGGCGCTTCAAACTTTGGGCACCCAAGTGAAACTGTGCAGCGCTAAATAATTTATATAATATTATTGGTTTGACTAATTAATACGAAGCAATTTTGCCTAACTCTCAAGGCGACAATCTTTCATGACTATGATAGTTTATTCATTTTTATCCTAACTCTTTTTTTTTAGGCCTTGGCGAAAAATTGCAATATGCTGCATGTTTAGCGTTTTTTATAAAAAGCACAGATTTTTTCGTGAGTAATATATTCACATTATGTGTTTTATAGGTTCCTATATTAAATGATTAAAATACTTCGGGTGCGAATGAAGATGAAACATTGCCAGAACATTGTGACAAATTTGGGGAAAATAGCATTTTGACTCATATTACGGCTTATTTTTCACAATGTAGCGGTCCAAGTAAAAATATGGGTTATAAATTGTTGCATAGTATGCTCTGTTGGTCAGATATACAGAAAGTTTCAAAAGAGTAGCTTTTGTTTTATGGGAGGAAAAATTTTCCAACAGAACAAACACAAAGTAGTAGGAAGTTTGCCTTTGCCTTGCCTTCACTGCATAGCACGTCAGCGCAAGATTCCAGCGCCGGCTTTTCGGCAGCGAACACTGCAAGTCATACGACTGCTTATCACTTGTATTAATAATGCTGCTGTATAGAACGTCAAAAAGGGCTATAGTGATAAAATTATGAAACGGTATCTTCTCCCTTGGACCATCACAGGGCAAGTTCTATACAACTGCTTCATAGTCCCAAGGGGCAGAATTAGAATGTATTCGATGGCCTGCAAGACAGTATTAGGGTGTTGTGTTTGGCTTTTGATAATTAATGCGCGTGGTCTTAATAATCATTAACGACATAATTAAGGTATAATTTATTAAGGTTTTTTATGATGTGTCAGGTTTACGCCGCCGCGTGATCGTTCACCACTGGTTTGCATGATGAAATGATGTATCCTAGGTATACATGTTAGAGATGATTCGATATCAACCGTGCCCATAAATGACGCTTAAGTCACCATTTCCGGAGTGATCTTAACATTTTCATCCCCCCTCTTTCTTAATTGTCCGAAGGTGCTGGAAATATTTTAATTAAAGACCCGTCTGGTAATGGTGACGGGCTTTTAACATTTTAACACCGTAGGACCATAAAAAAGGGTGGATGAAAATTTTAAATCGTAACCGCAAACTGCAAATTAACGAATTAAATGTCATTTATGGGCAGGATACCGAATCATCTCTAGCATGTACACTTGTCTTGCTGATATTCTTACGCATTATCGTTAGCTTCGTGTAATGCTTGATTTCCGTTTACATTTTTGTATTCCCCACAACCAAGACTTGGCTATGTGTAACCAAAAGCATATCATCCTATACTATTCCTTCGTCTCTATCGTTTTTCGGAGAAACAAAAATATGCACTATCCCCCCCCCCCCCCCTTCTTAATCTCACCCAATGTTTCCACGTGGAATTCGTGAGGCATATGTCTGCATAAAAACAAAAAGTAATGAGATAATCCTTACATTAGCAAGGATTATTTATAAGAAGTCAAAGTTTTCCTTTCATCTTTTATTACATCTACTCAAAGTTACAGAGCCTGAGCGCACCTAAGTTTCTCGTTTTAAAGATGATAAACGTTGGCCTTAATTCAAAAGCTTGCCGTGAGTGCAACAAGGTTGTTATTTTTACCCTGGGAAATTACGATTCTTCCACTTTCTCTGCAATGAAAAGGATGTAGAAGGGGAAATAACAGAGAGAGCACAGTGAAGCACGTCTTTATTCCCGGACGCTTTACTTGCACAAACTGCGCTTCCCGGATGGCCCATTAGGATGGAAATTAATCAGTTGAAAAGCTCGCACTCGCAAGAGTAGGGGAAAAAAAAAAGGAATGCTGGGGTCGGGCAGCACCAATGGTTAGAGCTTCCACAATTTTTTGGCTTAATCATGTAAATAAACCCTGCTTCTTAGAGTCCGGCTGGGCCCTAATCGTCATAGCCTACAAAGAAAGATAGACGTCAGGCGCGTAATTATGAAAGGAAGCGAAAACGACCAATAGAAAAAAAGAACGAAAAAGGGGAAGTGGAGGTTCGCAAATGAGCAAAAGGTTGTAACAACTAATGAAGTTGGAACAGCTTCGGGAAACCGGCTCACCATTTACGAACTTTATGGAAGCAAATACACTTGACAACGAAGGACAGCATATTTTTAGCAGAGGATAGAAGAGGTCTTAGGGCGCAGGTCATAAACCCCCGAAGGTGGGAGGCTGTTAGTTGACTGATGAGGCGCCCTGACCCACGCCAAGGTGAAGCCTGTGCAAGCAGTTATACCGTAACAGGCACTGCGCACAAGGAACGCCCGAAGGCCGGCATATAAAAACGCACGAAGAGCCGCTCTCACTCACTATGCTGATTAGTTTGTGGCACGTTGAATGCAAATACTATCCAAAGCGTGCTTCGGCTTTGGCGTTCTTGATTTGTTCTTAGGGCAAGAGCGTTATATTCTTTTTCTTGGCTTATTCAGATGAAGAACCAGGTTCTTAAGCGAACGTGACTTCTTGAGCCCTTCCTTATTCTGTTTGCTTTGATTCTTCGACACCGTAATCTGTGTAATGCTAAATTTTCTATGCCTTATAAAGCCGTTGGTCTTTCGTGAAGAATATTTCACGTTGCAGCGCAAGAGAGAGGGACACAACGACAAAATAACACCGAGCATTATAGGCGCCATTGTATCCGTCCTGTGCTGTTCGTGAGTTGTCTGTTTTGTGTTGAAATACATGAAAGGAGGTGAACGTAACGTTTTACATCAAACCATTCTCAGCCCGTTAATGCATGTATTACCGTCGATTTCACTGATATATCGTTAACTGCATCATTACTCATGAACTCTTAGCATGAACGCTTCCGAGAGTGTTACACACATGCGAATGCGGCTGTGTTTTCCGCAGTTATTCCTTATCGCTCACTGTTCTGTTCTTATTTCAAGGTGCACTGTGAGGCCGTCACATGCTTGAATCTCTGAAGGACAATCTAAATATAGAGGTCTTGAATCGCGTGATTTGCTAGTCAGGTGAATCGAGGTGACGCAACAAATTAAGTCAAAACATACAAACAGTCAACAGAGTCGAAGGCTCCGCCATCGGATAATGCTTTTGATAAGGGCAGCCTATACAGCATACTGATGGCAGCTCCGCCCCAGGTCCTGACGGCATTGCAAACTCCTGCGCAATCTTGATGACCCCTCAATCGAGTATCTCTTTGGAATTATCAATGACAGCTGGAATAATGGTAATATAGCTGGTGAATGGAAGAAATCACATACCATATTAATCGCGAAACCAGGCAAAACACCTAGTATAGACATCCTATGCCCTATCTCGCTTACGTCATACCTGGGCAAAGTTAGGCACTCAAGCGCTCACTCTAAGGCTACTACAAACAGAGTCTTACCCAAATCAGCCCATACTTCATGTCATATACCCAGATATCTACCCTGATGATATATGCAATCACTGCAAACACACTACGGCTACGCTTAGACACATGCTCTGGGAGTGCACCGCTATGTATAACGATGCTAACCCCGATGCTGCCTCGGGAAGGTGGCACGCTGCCTTGCGTAGCTCCAGCCTAGCCGACCAGAAATGGGCCGCGCAGCATGCCCGGAGATGCGGCTGTTAGGCTAGGCCTTTCAGTCCCAACGTGGGAGCCCTAAGCGCGCTCGTGCGCTCCTTGCCGGACATTAATAAATTTATTCCATTCCATTCCGTTCCATTCCATACAGCATGTTCAAATGTCAGAGCAGGGTTACCCAATACTGCTCGTATATATCGGCTTTTGTCAGACATATGCTCCACAAGATGCTACAGTGAATACAACCTCGTCCCCGATGCTGTGTAAGGATGAATGCTTCTAGGCCGCACCTATACAATGAGTGGCCACATTAAGCACGTCATCAGTATCTTATACTGTGAAGTGCCTCGATATTATCAAGCCTTTGCAGCAGTCAGGACACTGGTGCATCATAAAAGTGCGTAGCTTCACAAGTTCGTGCCGCTATAAGCTGCGATATGAAAAGCGCAGAACATTAAACCACTATATACATACTTTGAAACTATGCGAAACAGAGCTCGCATTGAAGTGGAACCACGAAACTACAAAGAAGTATTACACGTCATGCTATATGCGTTCGAAATTAAGACGACTTGCCTGATGAAAATTCAATCAAGAAGAGCATGTTCTGAGACCACCCAACAGTGACGTAATTAACGGGAAGAAACGAGGTATTCAAAGCCTTTTTCCTCGGATCGCTCTTTTTGTCAAGAATCATTTTTACTGGTTAACCTATAGTTTCAGTACAGTTTCCTTTGGCTGTAATCAAAGCCATGATTCGGTTTGGGGACGTAAGATTCAAGTGCTCGGCTCTGCAGAGAAAAAAAAATGCAGCCGTGAGAATAGAAATTAGATTCCGTGTGTTCGCGGCGGGCAGCATCTCACACGAGGCGTATTATATCCATTTCATTTCTTTCTTTTTAAGTCCCAGTAATCGTAATGGCTTTCCGCGTCGAATGAAGGAAATGAAACCCGCGCTTGATGTAAAATCGATTCCACCCATTCGGTTAACTACCCGAGTAGAAAACGAACTGTTGAATCACGAAGAATCTGTTCTAAGGCTATATCTCGAATGAAAGGGACGTTAAACTCGAATGTTAGGTTAATGTTTTAATAACGTTATTATCCAGTTTATACAACTATGCATGCGCGCACTTTAAAGATGACGATAAGGGTTGTGTCGCAAAAGTTGTTTTCTCCGGTTGGGTTTGTTCAAGAAAGAAGCCAGATTATGGCACGAAGGTATTTTCTTATGAAACATTTCTCATTGTTATATCAATCAGATCACTGTCGCAAAAGCAGCGGTTAGTAATGAAGAGAGATTATATATGAATACGTGGGCCTCTTCCCTCCAATATCAGAGGAAAGGAAATTGCGATGGGGCTTTCCTTAAAACTTCAAATGAATTGTCTCAGCGGGCGCGAATAGCGGGAGCTATAGAAAGTTGCGATAGAAGCGTTCCATTTGGATTAATCAAGCGCCTAATTGAAACGTCACCAACACACTTGCGCAAGATAGCCGGGCCATGGTAAGCAGACACACTGACCGCTCGTACAGCAGCAACACAGGGAGGCCATCACCCTCCGCACTCGAAGTTGCGTTAGAATCTGAAGCGAGGAGGAATGGTTGTCGGGAAAAAAAATGCGAATAATATAAAAGGCAGTCGACTGCCAGCCTTGTGCCTAATTAACTGTCCACCGAGAGCGAGTCCTGATTGTTTCGCGCCAAATGTCCACATCACAGCCGTCAGGTTCTTGCGAGAATCCAGTGTTTATCGTGCAGTAATGCGCTCATTGGTCACTACGGACGGGCGCTTTGGCGAGGAGTGTTCTGATTTTACTGCATGCAGAGAGAATTTCTTCATTGTTTTTTTTTGTCTTTTATGCTATGCTCCCTGCGTGTAAGAGGGTAGAGAAGTTCATCGAATAGTAGTTGTGTTATCAAAGCACGCCAACCCCATTGGTTCCACGTATACAAACAACAACAACAACAACAACAACAACAACAACAACAACAACAACAACAACAACAACAACAACAACAACAACGACAACAACAACAACAATAATAATAATAATAATAATAATAATAATAATAATAATAATAATAATAATAATAATAATAATAATAATAAGAAGAAGAAGAAGAAGAAGAAGAAGAAGAAGAAGAAGAAGAACTGCAGATATTGTTATTACTTTCAATAAAGCTGTAAATGCCCTTGGTATTAAGAAGAACCTCCTGTAATAGGTCTGTATATGAAATTGCTGCAAAAATGAGCTGATAATAAAGAGGAGCTACTAATAATTACAATACAAAGAAGTAAATTATAAATTATTGCCAAGTAAATATTAAAAAAACCTGAAATGATTCAAAGAAAAGCAATCCGGTTTGTTTATAATCGCTAAAGTTCCTTTACATCACCCAGCTAACTTTTACAAAAGCTGACTTAGATAGATTACAGGCAAAACAGCAGCATGATCGATTCAAGTATATATTTTTACTTTACCACGACAATATGCGCATAAACAAGGGTGCGTACATAGAAACAGTTCATCGATGATCAACTCGTTCCCAGCACTAAAAAAAAATTGAAGCAGTCTTCTTGTAAGATAAAACTTTTCAAAAACTCTTTTCTTTTTTTCGCCCATCGTCACTTATTCGAATGCTCTATCTGCGGGTCTAATAAACTGCGAAATTGTTCAATCATTTATGGCAAAACTTAAACAGCAGTGAGCCACTGACTTTCATCTTTCTTTTATGCTTCACTCCCTATTATTCCGCCGCGTATGCGTAACATAACGCATGCGCAACAGGCTTCAATTTATGTTGCACTTTACAGTACTTTTCTATATACCTAAAATATTTTCACGGCATACATTGCATTTATGCGCGTCATCGACACATATGCGTGTTGCTGATCTTGTCCTCTATATATGGTGTTTACTTTTTAGATGTTACGCAATTAGCCGATGTTTATGAACAGATGTTTGTCGTCGTCACTTTTTATGTTATTTTCTTCTTTCTTCTGTCCTTGTACGCGGAAAACTTATCAGTTGTATAAGTGCTGGCCTTTCAGTTTGATGCACTAGTTCTTGATATTTCCATATGTTTCCTTTTATGTATCACCCCCCCCCCCTGCCTAAGGCCTCATATGAGAGGCCGGCAGTACTTCTGAAATAAACAAAGAGCAGAAGCAAGGCGGTGAAGTTGCACAGTGAAATAAAGAAAGTCAATTAGTCTGAAACGAATCTTTCTCTGGGCCATCCTATTAAATGTGCCTCCTCTAACCCTACCTATGTAACGTCGATTCAGGCGTTACAGAGGTAGTGTATAGGACGAGTTATCGAAGGCTGGCTGCCTTAGATAATATGTCAGGCATCATAATAATAATTGCTGGGTTTGTACGCACCAAAACAACAATACGATTATGAGGCCCGACGCAGTGTGCGATTCCGGATAGATGTCGACCACCTGGAGTTTTTTAACGCTCGCCTAAATCTAAACACACTGGTGTTCTTCGTAATTCATACCCATTGAAATGAGGCTACCATGGCCGGGAATCGAACACGCGCACTAGAATTTAGCAGTGTAGCACCTTATATGCTAAGCTACTATGGCATGTGTGTCCAACATCACAAGTGGCTAAATTTTTCTTTGAGAAGCACCTGCAGCGTTAGACCTTGTTTTGAATACGGGACTAGAAAGCGAAGTTCATGAGAAAAAGTACGCGTAATTCCCAAATTTCGGGAAATGTTTTTTTTTTGTTTTTTACAAACGATCGCCAAGGTAAAACGGTAATGGCGAAAGAGACATGGGGCAGCTGTATGACATTTCAAGTTTTACTAATGACTACCGAGCCCTTATTGCAAGGGTTTGCAGAAAACTCCTCGTTATGATGACACGAGGCACTACCGCCCGTATAGTAACAGCCTTGAAAAAATGCAATGACAAAGAAATTCTATTCCAGCTTAGAACTTCGGTACGTAGTTATTATATCCGGCTTTCTATGTGTCGGTTTACATGATGAAAATTTTATATAGCACTGAAGCGATGAAGGGACACAATGCGAGCTTACATTACCATTAAACGCACTTAATTTAAATAAGTGTATGTATGATAAAGTGAAGAACAGATAACTGCATGGCACACTAAGAGATTTCAACGACCCCGCTTTCTCTTTTCTTACTAATCATACACTTTAATTTTCTTACGTCTCGCACAGGAACTACCTTTACTTCATTTTTAATTGAATATGAGAGGAGGGGCTTTTTCTAGAAACAGGTCCCGGCAAGGCTGCTTGCCGCTGTACGTGCTTCACTGCGTGAGGACATCTCTGGTGAACATCTCCCATTTCCCTCCATACCGTACTTTCTGTTTGTCTTTCTTTTTCTTCAGCCTTTATTTTTCCCCGGTCTGACCGCTGTCGACGCCATTAGGATGAGTATCTCTCCATCCCGAAGCACACGCCTTCGTCAGTCACGCAAACACCCATTCTACCCAGCATCATTTTTTTTTTGCCTCTCCATTCACTCTATTGTTTTCATCCCCGCTGTTCTCCGATGTCACGCGCTCCCTGTACTTTGACGTCATCCGCTGCACCACTCAGCCGTACTCATTCGAGCTCGGCCGTCTTTTATGTCGCGCATGGTGAGCCTCTTCTATAAAGCTGTGCTGAATACATCCCTTTGGGGCCGGCTTCCTGTACAGCCTCGCAAAGTTTGCGAGGGTTTGACCTGCCATCTTATTGGAAAGTTTGATGCTTCTGTCAACTACAGAGAAGGTAAAACAAAAACAGAAAATCACTCAGTCAGCGTATACAATATACACGATGCGGTTTCTGTGCGTGCAGTCCCAAAATCCCTGGGCACGTATTTAGGGAGTCTTCTCATAATTACAATGTGTTCCGACTACTATATATATATATATATATATATATATATATATATATATATATATATATATATATATATATATATATATATATATATATATATATATATATATATATATAGCTGCTTGCACGAGGAGCTGGGAGGTGAGCGAGGCAGAGGAAGACGAAGGGAGATAAAGAACAGCTGGCCCAGCGTATGGGCGTTGTCTCTGTGTCTCGTTCTTCACAATATATATATATATATATATATATATATATATATATATATATATATATATATATATATATATATATATATATATATATATATATATATATATATATATATATATATATATATATATATATATATATATATATATATATACACACAGGCATTCTCAGGATTTTCTGTGCACTTTTGTAAACACCGGGAAGAAAATCACCACGCACCGCGTACGTTGCTGCACGCAATCGGATCTGCCGCTTGTGAATCCCCTATAAATAAGGAAACGCACTTTGCCCTAACATGGATATTAAAAACTTGACATTATTGATCTCACTTGATCAAAGGGTTACTCGGAATGTTAAACATACTCTAAAAACCGCTATATGACGGCAAACCGTAGGTCGTTGGTTTCATTCAGCCGCGGTTAGCCACTTCAAAAAAGAATAATTTTTGAGGTATAGTTACGTGAAACACAGCATGTATACATTGATCACAGAAATGCTCTGAAATCAATTGGAAGGTATAATCAATTTCGAAAAGTTGGTTACATGTGTGGTACAAAATATGCGACATGTTCTAAGACACGGAGTGCCAGGAGGGCGTAAATTATATGGCGTAATTCTTGCTCTAAAGACGCGTTATGTTTTCTGCGGGCTTTTGTCGTTGGCTTCTCCTGCTTTGGGCTTGGTTACTATAGCAAAAAGGAAGCCTAATAACAGCTCTGACTTCTTTATCGGCTTCGAGAGGCTTCTTGGACTGCGCCAAGGTTAAATAATTAACGAGCGTCGCACATGAATTCTAATAATCGACTTCACCCCGATTCAGGCGCAAGTATGTGAAAGGTGACGTGAATACAGTAACACATTTAGCCTGTCTAATTAGGACTTTTGCATACGAAATGCCCAGTGACTGAATAAGACAGGAAGATTGCGTGAGTTCGTAGGTTTCCATGTTAAATATGGAATATCGCCTAAGACAAGGGACAAAGGGAGAATTGGACACACAAAGCGCAGATCCCAGTTGCGAGGTCAACACCGTGTTTTTCAATTCTTTTGTACCGGGTCTTAGGCGCTGTTTGATATTTATGGAAACAAAGACTTACATGAACAGTATGGATCTATATCCATAGAAATGAGTAAATAATTAATAAATACTTGCTGTCGACACTCGTCGGAATGATCCAAACACCGCAACAAAGAAACCAGTCACACTCCTTTTGAATGATACCTAATTATTATTCAGAAAGACCAGGGGATATGCAATAGGTCATCGCGATATCTGCAGCTTGACTCTCTCGGCTTGAGGTATGTCTGAGTGCCGTCGGCCAGACAGTACCGTGAAAGCAGTCGGCATCACTGCCAGGCCCATCTCGGCAGCATGGCCGCTTACGAAAGCTTCCAAAGCTTAGTGTCGTTCGTCCGGGTAACCGGATGCTGCCCGGTTGGTGGACTCGCGGGAGAACATCCGCGAAGCCTCGAGTACGGGCGAAAGTGGTGGTACACGCTGTACAGTGCGCTCTGCCTAGCCAGTGCGTCGTTTACCGCGATGGATGCCATACTCGATTCAAGCACCCGGGGAAACCTCGAAGCAAGACTACACATATTTTTCGCCTTGGTGTTAATGACGCAGTGCTACATTGTCTTCGGCGTCGCTGTCGCGCGTTCTCCGCTGCTCATCTCTTTCCTGGGGCAGTGCGCCCGCTTGGAGTATCTCAGGCCACCGCCAAGAAGTCGCCAGAAGAGCGTGAAGAGACTGCTGCGGATACTCGCCGTGTACGCAGTCCTTTGCTCCTGTATGCAGTGCGCATCGAAAATCCTAGCGCTATCGCGCTCAACTAGTCTGACACAGATAGTACACCGCTGTCTCGTTCTCGTTGGTGCGTTCTACATCATTTCCTGGAGCATGATGGCTGAAGCTATTGTGTGCCTTGCGTCGCAGCTCATAGGCATCTATATCGAAGTGGCAGCGACTGACATCGAGAAATACGGTAAGCTATGCCTGAACGATAGAAGAAAACATATCATTTATGCCTATGTGGTCACCATAACTTCCCAAGAACAGTCCCGCAATTGATATAGGTAAAGCGACTGCTAATTTTCTCACTAGCTTCTACTCATCATGCTGGATATGGTGTTCCGCATCTCAGAACAAAGTTGTGGGTTCATCTTCATGTCGGTCGTATTCCCATGTTCGGCATGCAAAAAAGCTCCTGTACGCCCGGACTTCGACACGGTGTCAGCCCCGGCTGACGCCGTTAGGGACTTTGTCTCTGCGAGCACCGCCACGTAAATGCGACCGTTCAGTACTTAGATGCATCAAGAACCACAGAGGGTGGGCCTCATAGCTACAACGTGTATGATAGCCCAGGCGTGACATAAAACACCCCGTATATTATATTCAATTTCTCACACAGTACAAACGGGTTTCTTTGATCAAAATGATTTGAATTACCGAAATTTAGAATGGTGCTTGCTGAGGGGCCCCTTAAGAGCCATTTTGTTAAAATACCCAAGTTCCCGTCGCGGGAGAACTTGGATTAGCTAATGTCGCGTGGCGCTCATAAGCCCAAGGACGTTGGTTCGACTCTCGGTCACGGCGGCAACATTTCGAAGAGGCGAAATGCAAAAACATCGTGTACTTAGATTCAGGTTGATCGAGGTGCACGTTAAAAAACCCACGCGAAATAAATTATTTCACAGTCCCTCACTACGATGTGCTTCATAATTATATCGTGGTTTGTCAAGCAAAACCCTGGATTTTTTTTTTTCAATATTCCATTGGAAATAACTAGGGCACTGATTTCCCCGCGACTCTGATTGCACACATAAAAAAATGGGGTGAGAATGAGAATGAAAACTCATTCCTCGTGCCCGAGCGTGGGGAACTAATTCGCTTCAATTAATCCCGGCATGTGCCATCCATGTATCTGTTAAAGTGAAATAAAGGAATTTGAATCGCTAGCTTTAAAGTTGTGCCTTGTTGACGCTGTCACATTTTTTTTCGCCGCAGGTTCTTCGTCCGATATCAGGAGTCGGAGCACAGAGTTTCTACGCGAGGTGCGCCTCACTCTTCAGAGCCTGAGGCAACTTTTCTTGACAGCAGACCAATTTCTATCCGTTCCACTGCTCGTAACATTCGCCGCAGTGATGACCAACACGTGTACCATGATGTTCTACATGGTCACGACAGAAATCCATCTTGGGTACATCGCGAGGGCAATGGCTGTCGGACACGTGGTTCACACCGGGTTCACTTTGGCCGTGGCAACGAGCTACACCCGAAATGTGACGGAGCAGGTGAGGAAATTTTTAAAATTTTCTTCAGAGCAACGACGATCTTTTCCTCATACAGCGCACTTTGTTTGAGCGCATTCTTCATATTCCCACCCATGGATACGCCACGCATATTGATCTATGTTTTTTTTTAGAAACGGCCTTTTTTATTTCCAGGCGGGAAAGCTGAAGCAGTCTCTGTTAACGTGGACTAAAGCCGGCGTCGACAGAGAGTTCCAAAGAGAGGTAAGGGGTTTATGTCGTCGCTGATATCAAGTGGTGGCAAATTATTTCCTTGACGTCCCATCATTCAGAGTGCCGAGGATGAAAACGCTCATTACAGTGTCCGTTCCAGTACATGAACACGATGGGCATCAGACGATAACAATACACATTTCACGTGTACTGAATTTCTGTACCGCTCCTATACCTATGCCTTGTCACAGCACTACGCACCGCTGCTTCAATGTTTAGCAGGCAGCGCACGTAGCGCATGCTAGTGCACCCATAGCTGCTACAGGAATTCCTCTTGCCAATTTAAGCAGTAATGTTTTCACAGTCGAACAGGTTCTTATACTGAAGGCGTAAACCAAGAAAGTATTAAGGTAAGTTTAATTATCAATGTGCTGAATGCATAGACAATGCTCAACATCGTGAAAGAAAAAGAGTCCATGATTGGTAGCCAGCACAAGACAATGCATACCTAGCTAAATAAATTGCAGAGGAGCCTGCAGATGAAAACTAAATTCACCAAAAAATAACGATTGGCTTGGAGCTTTATGGTAGGCATTCCCAAATCATGACAGAGAATCTGTCGCTGTCTCTTAAGCGAAAAGTCTACAATCATTACCCACGGCCAATTAAAACAAATTGGAGTTGGAACTTTAAGGATAACTAAGAAACTACATAAAAAGTCACAGTTTCACCGCAAGGGTGAAGCAATGAATGCGATAGCAACAAATTGTAATGTTATACGAAGTGAGACTGGCAGCTAACTCTTTTGGATCAGATCTCACGCAACTCTAGAAAACGCTGGTTTAAGAGCATACGGCCGCTCCAGGGACACTCTGCTCACCACATTCTCTGCGCGTTGAGAGCGCAGCACGTAGAAGGGTACACCCCCCCCCCCCCCCGCTGTCGGCCGCCGAGAAGGGGAGATAACGCGCGCGCCCGCGACGACCGCGCTCGTAAAATCGAAGGTCGCTCGAGGGATTCCCCCCCCCCCCTCGCGTCTTTTCACGCTTACGAACGACGGGCGGGGCCGGTTATATATATACATATACATATACGGAGCATGACGGCGAAAAGCAGCCGAGAGTGTTCATATAATTGCTATCGCAATAAAAGTTAAAGACCATACAGAGCACTACGGAACGAGAAATTATGGGCGCATACCTGAAAGGGCCCTGTAAAACCTTTTTGCCCCATGGGCAGAAAACGCTACCGATCGGTAGTGGAGGCTCATGCGAACATGTGAGCCAGTCATTATAGCGCGGCACGCGGCCTGTAATTCACAATTAATTCTCAGTCAGGTAGCAAATCCCGTGCCCTTCTCTCGACAAACAGTGCCATATACCGAAATGACCACGCCATAAACACTAGGTCCGCGGCTAGTGGCTGTTCTGAATAGCAGTTGCTGCATAGTTACCACGGCAGCCGCGGGATGCCACCACGTGACCGCGCGCTTGCTTACGACCACACTGAGAGTCAGCTGTGTATTCGAAGAAAAAAACTTCCCCATCTCCCGCTAAAGGTTCCCATGTGTGGATGCGAAGCAGCGGGGAGATAATTAGCTTGAACAGGAGGAACGTCGCCGCTCTCGTTTTACGGCAGCGGTCCGGGCGCTCATCGCGGCGCTGCACAGGAGAGAGAATAAGGCGCGCGCGCGCTCCGTCATTTTCATACCGCGGAACTACCGTGGCGCCCCCCAGCGGAGTATGCAGCTGTCGCACCACCTGTCGTGCGCGCCGCTCCGTAGAGGATTCTTAGAGGAGAGGACGGGGGGGGACCGTAGGAGAGGAGTTAGAGGGGGAGGGGACGTGCATACGCTGTGGGGGGTGTGGGACGCGGGACCCGCTCCGTAGAGTAGAGGATTCCTAGAGGAGATGGGGGAGAGAGGACGCGCATGCGCTGTGGGACGCTGGAGCCGCTCCGTAGAGTAGAGGATTCCTAGAGGACAGAGGGGGAGAGGACGCGCATGTGTTGTGGGACGCAGGGGCCCTCCGTAGAGTAGATGATTCCTAGAGTAGAGAAAGGGGGGTGAGCATAGGAGAGGATAGGGGGGAGGGGACGCGCATGCGCTGTGGGGGGGGGGGTGTGGGAGACGCGGGGGGCCGTTCTGTAGAGTAGATGATTCCTAGAGGAGAGGAAGGGGTTGAGCGTAGGAGAGGAGAGAGAGGGGGAGGGGACGCGCATGCGCTGTGGTGGTGTGGGACGCGGGAAGGAGGGATGGACTAAGCCCCCTCCAAACACATGCAAGCAAGATCAAGGAATAGGGCCAACCTGGGCAACAGGACACCACCTGCCTAGCCATTGCTAAGAGCCTCTCTGTGCTCTCGGCCATGACTCTGATGACTGTGGTAGTGGTTGACGGCCTTCATATTACTACAGTGTTCTGGTTCGCATAATGGGTGCTTCCCTACTTCATGAAAGTGGCCGGCCGCGGGACGGACGCGGGAGGGACGCGGGATGCGGGAGGCACGGACGGACATAGCCCCGAGCATAAGATGCTTCGCATCTAAAAAAAAGAAGAAAAGTGCTCAAGATCAGGACGTGGTCTGACGAATGTAGTTTCTCCCCCCCCCCCTTGTCATCACCCTCGACCCCCCCCCCCCCCCTGCTGCGTAGCTTTCAGCGCGGTCGCTGTTACGAAAGGAGAGAGCAAGCCCTTAAACCGTGCGGCAAATCTGGGCAACTTCGCTCGTACTTGACGAATTCTAAAAATTTTTGTGACTCCCTTAATGGAGCCATTGGATGGTTACTTGGAAAAAGTGTTTCAGGGCCCCCTTAAGGAATAAGAAGACGGCAGAATGTGCCAGAGAACAAGCAGTGGTAGCCGATATTCTAGTAATCTAGTTTACATTAAGCAAAAGAAATGAACCGGAACCGGCCACGTAATGCGCCGGACAGATAACCGGTGGTCATTTAGAGCAACAGAATGGTTAACAAGGAACGGGAAACGCAGCCGAGAACGGTAGCCAGTGAGTTGGGGCGCTATGCAGGATGGCCCGAGCTTGGCGAAACTCGGGATCTTTCCGAGCTCTGGCAATACCCCCCCTTTTGAACGAGCCAACAGTACGAAAAGGTCAGATCCACCCATCAGCGCGCGCTGCGTTCCATTGGTTACGATGGAACGCGGCGTCACGTCAAGGACGGTCGACAAAATTGGGCGGTGTTTTCAAACCAGAGGCATCTTCTTTCATTTGTTTGTCGTTCCACTGAGTGCAGAAGTGCACCCATGAAATAAAAGTGCCAGAAAGGTTTACTGATGATATTTTTTAAAGGCAGGGGCTGTTTAAATGCGTTTTGAAGCTTTTAATGTCTGTACTAAGTATCCTTTAGAATAATTAGCACGGTGGCCTCTGAGATTAGTTCCGGCCGAGCACCTTACAATATCGCGACCGTAGCTAAACCCGAGGCCACGTGTACAATCATCATGGTCGGCCTGCACATTCTTGCGCGTTGCTCGACTGGCGCGCGCCCTCTTGATCCCTTCATGGTGTGCTCGCTGCCCGAGGACGTGCGCCCGGCTGATTAGCTAAGTGGCTGGGCGGTACACCTAGCTAAATAAGTCAAGAGATGCTATGACCAAGCTAATTAAGCCAAGGCATGCTAAGACCGAGCTAATGAAGCCATACCTTACTAAGACCATGCTAATGAAGCCATGTAAAGCTATGACCGTGCTAATACCAGGCTAATTAACACGACGTTAATTATAAGCACGCTAAGTAAAGTCATCCTAATTAGACCTTAATAATATGATGATAATCAAGATCATGCGAATTAGGTTTATGTTAATTAGCTGCATACTAATCAAGATCATGCTAATTGCACCCGAGGTAATTATTGTCGTTTTAATTAAAAACTTATCAATCAAGATAAAACTGTTCAATATTATGTTAATTAAGTCCTGCCTAATTAGTATAATCAAAATTAAGACCGAGCTGATGCGTTTTTTACTTCGAAGCGTATACCGAGCAGACTGAGTAGACGACCGACTTAAAACGCTGGAAGAAGCTAGGTGACTACAAGCTCCTCTATGGCTCCAGCCTTGCACAAGTAGTAAAAGCTGAGCAAATTATTTTATATGCAAAGAAGCTGCTGCTTAGCGTCCACCGCATGAAACCTTTAACAGTCACACGGGCACCATGACAGTCACGAGTTGAACTGGGGCCTTCTCAGAATCAACGAGTTTGTACTCGAGTTCACGCGTCAATCAGTTTGATTGACAGACGCCCGCGGCGAAGATCGGGTCCACCCACCGCGTTTGCGCTTGCCAAGGAGCAGTGCTCACGCCGCAACGCCAGCGAGCGGCATGATTCATCTATCAGCTTTATCGCGCAGACTGTGCACACACGCACGAAGAAATAAAAGTTATATCATCACGTGGCTGCGATGTCTCGCATTTAATTTCACCGCGCTCACGACGTACCACTCACAGCCGCGTTGACGCCATGATGCGAGCGCCCCTGGTGACAACCTATCCGTATATTTATCCGCAATATTTGATAGAAGCGAAACGAGCTGCACGAGAGTGCAGCGTGTGCACCCTTGTTGCCTTCGAGAGGGGAAATTTCCATGCTGCGGGTGGAACGAAAGAACATGCCCGAAAGTGGAAGAACACCCACGAACACGCCTGTGGGAGGCGCAATGCTGAGTTGGCAAAAAGATAGCGCGACAATCACGCTGACGTCGCTGCACTGTTGAAATGTGGAATGAGTGGCGGCGCTGACGTGTTCGCACGCGGTGTTTCTTTGATTGCCGCCGCAGATGCCCCACATGCGTTTTTGACGCCACGCTCGTTCATGTAGCCGTTTTTGTCAATGCTGCTATCACGCGCTCCGCTCTGTCTTTGTGCCATGACCGCCGCAGTGCGAGCTCGGAGCAAACTCGTGTGCCCGAGAAGCTCGGGCCATCCTGCATAGCACCCCTG
This sequence comes from Rhipicephalus appendiculatus, assembly GCA_030522465.1. NCBI lineage: Eukaryota > Metazoa > Arthropoda > Arachnida > Ixodida > Ixodidae > Rhipicephalus > Rhipicephalus appendiculatus. Next base: position 146,235 of record JALIZH010007272.1, read on the forward strand.
GAGCGACGACATTAAGATGTTCGCAGGAATAAAGCGGAATCAGCTAGCACGAGATAAGGTATATTGGAGATCGTTGGGAAAGCCCTTCTTGCTGTAGTGGGGCACCAGATAAGATCAGAATAGTGGCGTGTTCGTGATGATAATTGCCAGCCTGCGCTCAAATTTTCAGGTCCTTACGCTGGTGCTGCGTTTCAAGGAAGAGACGTTCACCTTCAACGCCTGCGGCTTCTTCAACGTTGAATCACCAATATTCAGACCGGTATGATGCAAGACATTATATTCTTAAATGCGTTTGAAATAACCGATATGCGCATCTTCATGCTACTGAGCACAAGATTGTAGGCGCCAACGTGCGTGTTAGTGGCATTATATGGCTCGATCTCGTATTCAGTTTAAATTTGGGCGCACTAAGATTCACTTAACGCTGTTTTCGTCAACCAATAAAAACGGCACCATACATCCTCCTATCGAATTCGAGGTTGATGTTCTCAGACGCATTTTGTATAGTGCCGCAGTTACATCTGAGAGTTTACATGATTGTTTTTATCCCCATGGCGAAATTTATACGGTGCCAAGACAAAGACGGTTATGGAGCCTCCTTACACGGAGTTAAATTATATACATGTTGGTTATTCCACACTAAATAACCCTGCCATTTTGGCTACCACCCCAAACATATTTGAAAAAAAAAATAGTGCTCATTTACTGCATTGAAAACAGCGAATCACTAGAATATTTCGGATATAAAAAATGTTTCGGTCACGTGGGAGCCTTCGAAATTTCTCACGATATCACCCGAGTAACTTTCGTCAGAACATACAGTCAGTGAGTGTCGTTTCTCGTTTCAATACCATATATTGTTTACATATTAAGCAAACGCGTTTCTGTAAGGTGTTTGAAGCTGAGCAATATTACTGCAACTTTTCTGCCATGTACGCCTGCAGAAATTTTGCCAGAATGTGGTGTGTTTGCATTTCCCGCTGCAATATTATGCTGTTTACGATTAACTGAGCAATCATTACTCACTCTGCGGAAGGTATATTTTGCGTCAAAAATTTTTTTCTAGATCACTGCCGTTTCTAAATTCTACGAGAAAAAAAAGCACAAATTTCAGAAAATATTTCATTTTGGTCCATTTTGAGACGCAAATTGCACCACGTACAGCTCGATACAAAAATCAGTTGTGTACCTCAATCAAAAACGAATAAATAATACTTATATGGCATGTTTTCTCATTGCGTGTTTTCTTTTAAGGCAGAAAAGAATTTTTCAAGTCTCCGTTGGACGCCAATTGGGAACTTTAATGAGATAACTGGCGGACGTACAAATGGGAAGATAGCCCTTCTCACGTGGTTTTGTCCGCGGTCAAAACAACGCGCAGAACAATTTTTGCCGCTCCTCACCACTGCCGATGCCTCTTTCACAAATGTCGCAATTCTCAGCGACGGGACGTCCCAGCAATTGTCGTGACCCTCTGTCTTGTGACGTATAGTTCCCTCTAGCGCTGTTGTCCGCAGTTGCCCTTTGGAATCGCTATGGGAGGGACGCGTGTCGTTCGCCCTGAGGAAGAACAGCGGGAACTGCAGGAGCGCCAATGTGCACAGCTCTGGCGCGAAGTACTGGAGCTTCCATGCACTGGCGGAAGCATAAATTGTTCAGTGGTATGTGACGATAAAAGCGTGTTCTTTAGAAAGAATGTTCCTGACACTAAAGCTTTCTTATTTCGTTCATGGTTCAGTGCAGTACAAATTATGGTAGTCAAACTGGATGGTGCTGGGGCGTTGCGAGCATAGGTCGGCGAACTCACTCATGAGTCGACTCACTCGGACTCACTCAGACTCAGATCGAGCCGTGAGTATGAGTCTGAGTGAGTCCGGGTGAGTAATATTTCGGTGAGTTTGAGTTTGAGTGAGTCCGGTCGAAAAAAAACTTTTGTGAGTATGCGTCCGAGTGAGTTCGGCTCGGGAAAATTTTGGTGAGTCTGAGTCCGAGTGAGTCCAAAGCACGAGAAATATTTCTTGAGTGAGTCTGAGTGAGTTCCACCTTCTTTTGCCGACCTATGGTCCTATCTACTCATCTTCAGCATTACCTACTATCAGCCTTAACTCGATTCACGTTTATATTCACGTCTATTCACACGTATTCCAAAGCAGTGTCTTTCATACACCATTTCAATATTTATTGATTAGAGGCGCGAATCAGAAAGGGGGGGGGGGGGGGTGCGTTGACCTCCCCCTCCGCGAACTCCTCCAGGGAAGTTCTTGATAAATACATCTTATGTTGTCTTTTCTTTCAAGAAAAATGACGTTACTGGTTTGCGAGCACTCATAACTCCTATTCGAACGTACTATATCAAAAGGCGCCAAGAAGAGCACCGATTACGTGAAATATTTGCGTTAAGGAGCATTGACGCCAAGGTCGAAAAAGCTAGTTATAGGCTAACGGACTCATGAGTCGACTCACTCGGACTCACTCAGACTCAGATCGAGCCGTGAGTCTGAGTCTGAGTGAGTCCGGATGAGTAGTATTTTGGTGAGTTTGAGTCCGAGTGAGTCCGGTAGAAGAAAATTTTCATGAGTGTGAGTCTGAGTGAGTCCGGCTCCGGAAAATTTTGGTGAGTCTGAGTCCGAGTGAGTCCAAAGTGCAAAATATATTTGAGTGAGTCTGAGTGAGCTCCATCAGTTTTGCCGACCTATGGTTGCGAGTCACCGCGTTACCATGCACTGGTTACGGCGTTGCCATTTTCTCGACCGCTTTCTCAGACGTTTATGCGTGTTAGAAAACAAATCCTGTTAGTGTTCGCCATCATCATTACTCACAGCCAGTACGGAGAACATGGAATGTCTCTTGTACTGCAGAAGGCGTCATGTGTAGCACGTGAACATATATATATATATATATATATATATATATATATATATATATATATATATATATATATATATATATATATATATATATATATATATATATATATATATATATATGCGTCCGCAGGGTACTCCATTAGGCGTGTGGGGGGGGATAAGTTTCACCACAGCACCCAACTCCCCTCCCATTGGTGGAGCCCGAAAGAAAACGAGCTGCGCATTGGATGCACGAATGACACTGAAGCGATGACGTGCTTCTCACGAAGGCCTGCCATTGGTCCCCGGTCATCCGGAGTAAAGGCGGGAAGTCTTTGTATGCAACAACCTGGGTCCTCGGTCGCCATCAATGTCAGAAATCATGCGTATAGCCATAACTCTGTGCATTGAAAAATAACAATTGCTCGAGTTTTACGTCTCAAAACCACGATATCATTGTGAGGAACGCCGTAGTTGAGGGCTCCGGAAATTTTGACCGTCTGGTGTTCTTTAACGTCCACCTAAATCTAAGTACACGGGCCTCTAGCATTTCGACTCCATCGAAATGCGGCCGCCACGGCAAAGATTCGATTCCGCAACCTTTGCGGTGCCTCCACCCCTGCCCCCCCTTCCCTAGCGCACGCCTGTGTATATATATCTCAGAAAGTGAACATGTGTAACACGTGGACGTGGGCTCAGATCCCAGCTGCGGCAAGTTTTTTTTTTCCTTACTTTATTGCACTCTCATTTAATTCCCGCGGTTATTCCTACATTTCTATGCCTTTCGTGTCAAGCGTCATCCTCGTTTGAATGAACGCAATGCTCTAGAATGGCGATGCGACTTACTGTTTTCTTCTTCATGCAAGCACCAATTTTTCTGCTGCAGATGGTCGGCGTCGTGGTCACTTACACACTCGTGCTCTACCAGACAAAGCTAGCGGCCCTCTCGTGGTCGCCGCCACCGTGCGCCGTGGACGTCAACTCTTCATCGGCACCGATTCACCAGCCTTTGCATTCGTAGCACAACGTTGGGCACACGCACCAAACAGCGTAAATGAGCTCGTGAAAGCAGGAGTCGTCCCGGAGTGGAATCGCCAAAATAAATCTATAGAGCGGTCGCTTGGGATAGCCATATGTCGCTTACACCTGTCTTTATAAACATGACATGACAGAAAAATAAATTAAAAAAAAATAAAAATAAAACGAGAGTTAAAACGGGACAGGGAAAAAGAACAGATTCCTCCAAAACTTCAAATATACTAAGTGATGTGCTCGAACGACAAAGTGGCACTCACATTGAAAGGATTTTAGTGTGTGGACGGTACGATGATTACACCTATAGCGCCATATCGACACGTGCATGCACTCACTTATTAGATTGCTTACGAGTCTCGGAAAGCTAAATCCTTGTGTATATTGTATAGGCATAGGTACAGGCATTTGACGCTGTGCTAACACAACGGAATAAGCTGCCTTCTGAGGACGTGCATGACGAACGCACACACATGAACACGTTGTTGCTAGCAGACAACGCAAGGAGAGATCCACACCGCGAGGTCTCGTCCGCTCGCACCTAGGTGCCGACACTGTTTGATCTCGCGGGCCAGTACTATGAAACTCTATGGTCCGCGAGCTGCGAACGGAATACTATCATCATCATGAAGCGGAACATGCTCTGTTTCTCTCCCAGAATATGTGCGCCGATTTTTCCGGCTTTGGATGTAATAATTGTGTTGGGGGGAGGGAACTATAGTACAGAGAAGGAGAAAGAAAAATACTTGGCGAAAAAAAAAATTGGCGAAGCTTGCACTAAGCCGCGCCAGCCTTGGAACAGCGCTATTGAACGATTCTGAAGACTAATCTGGTGGCTTCTAGGTTGTCTCTAGTCCTCAGCTAGGTGATGCAGGTTGTTTCGACGTTGCTTCTAGGGTGTTGCTAGGCTTTAGCTAGGTGATGCTTGGTTGTTTCTACACTGATCCTCAGTGGAGCGAGGTATGAGTTAAACCACAGACTGTTACAGACGACACGGGAACGTCATTGTTGGCGTAGGCCATCCATCGCTTCGGAGTACTCTCGCAGCCGCAGTTGCCTTTCGCGTACCCTAGTACTCTCTCGTTGTAAGTACTCGGAGTCTGCGGCTCGCCGCCGTCGCTTCGCAGCCATTTTGTTGCGCTAACTGTTGCCTTCTTCCTTTTTAGTGTAAGTTGTGTGTAGTGGGATTTACCTAAGTTATGCGGCACATAACCGTTTATGATGACGATTATTTTCTGATAAGCCACACAAATTTCTGTGGCACGTACATACCCATTCCTTGGGATAAATTGCCATATTTGCTGATTTGACTGGGATTTGTTGCGCATAAAGATACAAATCGCGCACACCAAGGTGTTCACAGACAATCTCATCTTATCTTACCTCGCCGGGCTCACTGGCGAGAACTCTCTGGCGGACTACGTTCGACATCGCTGCATAGCGAAAATTCCCCAGTGACTAACGACCCGTGAACGAATTGTACTGGTCTCGCCTGATTCGCTTCTTCGTCGTTTCGCAACGACTCGTGACGTGACGAGCAGTGAGGTTCCTATTTGAGAACGCATTCCTTTCTAAGCTTTCAGCCTACTACTGATATGGCACACAAGCAAAGCAATGACCCCAAGGCACTTCCTCCGAATGGAATAAGCACCGATGAACCCGTGGCACGCCTACAAACTCGTATTTATTTTTTTTTTTTTGGCAGAGTTCGAGGCGGACAATCAGAGAAGGTAAGAAAGAAAGTAAAACACGCCTACTTCCATGGGTTGAAATGGGCACGGTATAAAACTTTACTCACAGCTGACCTACTTACGAAAACGCGCTTGCCCAATCTCCTGTAGGGTAAATCGTCCGAGCGCTTGTGAGAGGGAGGTTAAAAACCGGTGCCTCCCCCTCCCCCCTGTGTGCAGCAGGAGACGAAACATTCCTCGTAAGAAGAGCTTAAAGTATTGGGAACGAATGTGAAAGCTCTCTATAATACGCTCATCACCGGTATTCCTTGGAGTTTGTTTTTATAAAAACAATTCTAGCGTAGAAACGTTTTGTAAATGCGCGAATAATATTAATCTAGTCATCCACTTAAACGAAATATAGCACTTGCGTTTAAAAAGATCCGTTAATTAGGCCTATGACTCTTCGCCGATAATGATAAAAAGCCAGCAGTTGCGTAACAACGCCCGTCCATAAGAGAAGCGTAGCTGTGATCGACAAATATTTAGGCGGAGCGATCAAAATTCAAAAATTTGCAGGCATGAAATGGAATAAGTTCGCGCCGGACAGGGTGGGTTGGAGATCATTGGGAGAGGCCTTTGTTCTGCAGTGGCTGACGACGACGATGATATTAATGATAAATCATGACGACGAGCATACTATCGAAGCTACGTGAAGAGATTTTCGAAATTTGCCAGGCGAGATCTCGAATTGTTTCCTTTGTAAGTACTCCTTGCCATGCAGTGAGGTGCCGCGATACACTGGGATCAAAAATCTTTCACACTATGTTCAACGCATCTTCTCAAAGGACACCACTATTCTTTGTAGCGAACGAAAGCAGTAATAATAACTGAGCTTTAAAATCTAGCTGCTATGTAGGGAAGCCTCTCACATAGTTCACTGTTTGAAAAATTAGGCGTATACCGGGTGTTTCAAGAAACCTATCCAAAATTCTCAGAAATCAGGGAAATGCGACACTTGTTTGGTGCATTCACAATTACATCTTCTGTAGCCGCAGGCATCTTAAGATGGTTAAGGACATCATACGGGACATTAATTAAGACAGTTAAGCCTTGTTATTAGTGACATTTTTATTTAGTGGAGTTAGGCGGTTATGTCAAGTAAGAGAATTGAACAGGATACGTGGTCAAGGTCCACGGCTTTTTGGACTGAGGAGTCTGAATTGACAGCCTAGCTAGCTGGCCTTGATTCATGTTGAATTGAATCGTACAGCGCAAAATACAACTTCTAGGGTGAAGAAGCACACACCGGCAGCGCTGTTTATTTCTCTCTCTCTCTCCCTCTCTCTCTCCGCAAGGATGTGTTTACAGAGATGTATACGCGCACAAACAGTTCCACATTGTTGCAATATGTATACAATTGAAAATATTTATTATACTCATATGAATCCACCTCACCAGCTGCTATAGGAAGCCGCTGCAAATGTGATCGGTGGGCAGCCTTCTTCAAATAGTTCAGAATGAGGCACTGTCCGACTATTCCAAAAAAGTTTAGGTATTGTTGAGAATAGCAGAGAGATGAGCTAGTTGGTACGTATTCATCCCAAAATAAACAGCGCATGCAAACACGGCACAGGTCGGCAAAACTTGTGGAGCTCACTCAGACTCACTCATGAAACATATTTTGCGCTTAGGGCTCACTCGGACTCAAGACTCGGAAAATTTTTCCTGAGCCGGACTCACTCGGACTCACAGTCACTAAAATTTTCTTCAACCGGACTCACTCGGACTCAAACTCACCAGAGCATTACTCACCCGGACTCACTCAGACTCAGACTCACGGCTCGATCTGAGTCTGAGTAAGTCCGAGTGAGCCAACTCATGAGTCCGTTAGCCTAGAATCAATTTTTTCGACCCTTGGTGTTAATCCTCTTTAACACCAATATCTTACGTAATCGGTGCTGCTCTTGGCCCATTTTGATATAGTACCTTCGAATACGAGCTATGCGAAGTTAGTCGACGATTGGCTCACGCATGCGCTACCGCTATTATCGATATGCCATGCCTCAGTCATCAGACGCGTTTCTTCCTTCCTGTGCTGGTACAAAACTGCGCATTCATCGAATTTAGGGGTGCACTTACACTCTCGACAATGTAAAGAAAGATTAGAAGGTGGGCCTCCGGTTAGCGATCTCTTTATGTTCCAATAATATTTGGTTAATGCAGCGGCCCGTCTGTCCTACGTGGAAGCGACCACAGCTGAAAGGGACCTCATATACTACACTTGTACGGCAATCACTGAATTTGTTGGTGTGCTTTACGAAACAGATATCGGTCCGCTTCTTGTATTTTACTCGCTCATTCTTTCTCTGCACAGCGGCACAAATCTTAGCTTATTTGCAGCCGTAAAACCAACATTAACACCGTGTCTGCTTCCTACTTTCTTTAGCCTATCAGATACGGTATGTACGGTATAGATAATGAATGTACGGTATACCTACGACACGTTTCCTCCAATCGCTTTCTGCAACCATGCTCGGACTTAACATAACGGACTTCTTTAAACGTTCAGCGACCATATTTTACAACTTTCCGAGTGCTTCGACGAGAAGTTTAACAGCGGTTTTGAAGATTCCTGGAGAATACTTCCAGCGTACGTGGTTCTTCTCAAACGTTAACGAAATGTCTAGAAATTGTATTCCACTATTCTGAGGCAATGCTAGAATAGCACTCGTCCATTTAATTCAAATTTTTCGCTCACCGAGGTTACCACGGTTTCAAAGTCCTCACCACTACAAAAAATCAAGTAATCGTCTACATAACGAAAAACCTCAATAATACAATCACCTAAAGCGCCTTCCAAACGCTTGTCAATCTTGGTAAGGTATAAATTACTAAGAACCGGAGAAACCTTCGAACTAATACATATCCCTGATTTCTGCACGTAAACGCCTTCCTTACAACCTGCCAGCGTCGACTTCAAATACATGGAAATAATTTCTAAAAAAAGCCCCCGTAGAAACGCCACATTTATCAGTGAAAGCCGTCGTGCCCTTGTTCGTTGATACAGCCATTAAAACATTTTAACAGGTCCTCATGCGGCAAAGATTAATTTGTAGAGAGAAGCCCTTGTTCGTTGATACAGCCATTAAAACATTTTAACAGGTCCTCATGCGGCAAAGATTAATTTGTAGAGAGAAGATTGTCAATGCACTTAGTTGGGCTAGTTGGTTCTGCATGTCGATGAAGTGGATGCGCTTGAAAGACGAGGACGAAGAAGAGACGGGACACACACTGCGCAACTTACAACTTGTTTATTGGAAAAAAGAGAGTAGCGTCACTTATATAATGTCAGGAACGGCAACAACGGTTTTCTCGCAACTCACTGCCAAAGGTGTTCCTGCACCCCGAAATTTGAGCAGTGTACTGTCATATTCCGCAATCGTAATCAATCGGCGAGGCTTGTAGTTGAAGCCAAATCAATTTTAGAACGCGCAGAATCATGTGTCAGCATAGCTTCATTGACATTATCTAAGAAAGAGATAGAATTTTTGAGTGCTCAGTAATGTGTAATGCGCAGGCCCTGGGTCACATGCTTCAGTGTATTTAAGTGACGCTACTCTCTTTTTTCCAATAAACAAGTTGTAAGTTGCGCAGTGTGTGTCCCGTCTCTTCTTCGTCCTCGTCTTTCAAGCGCATCCACTTCATCGACATGTAGAGAGAAGAAGAAGCGTTTTCAACTGACTGAGATTTATTTGTAAATTCCAGGCCGCGTGATGCACCATAGTGTTTGGCTCGCGTATTCTCAGGAGCCTCGGCTACCGATCGCCACTGTTTTCTGGCCATGCTGACAAAAGGTTATGGGCCCCTTTAAGAGTGGAACACGACAGCGTTTCGGGCTCCATTCACATCGCCTTCTAGTTCGCTTGCCCATGCTTTGCTGCTCGTTGGGCACCTCCACCGTGCCCTGAGGAAAGTAACGTCTATGCCCCTGACAATTCTCATCTATGCGCCTGACATTTCTTTTACGGACCGCCTACTGGATGCACAGTTGCGGAGTACCCGTGACACCATAATTGACGATTTTGCAAAACAGCGACGAACACACTACGCGTCGGCTGTAAGGCAATACGCGCACCTATACGTATGCTCCCCCTTTGTGAGTGCTGTTGAACCTTAACCTTGGCGATTTCCTTGTTTTGACTGACCGAACATACTTCGAAGGTAATGACGACGAGTTAGACAGCAATTTTCTTCAAACTGAAAATATTTTGCAGTTAGGCTAACAATTTCTGTCCCTTGTGGCGTAAATTGTTTTGCAGTGTCAAGGAGACACCTGTAGTGGCAACCATTCACTCTAGAGAAATAAGATTCGGACAATGCATATTGTCGGAGGTAGCACATGCGCACGTCAGTGAACGCGTGGAGTGACTATGTGTAGGAAAACACGAATGCAGTGTTATGATCTTGGTGATATATTCAATAGATCATCTTATCGGAAAGAGCGAAACAACGACCGCGGGTTGGTAAAGCCACATCTTTAATGCAGTGATGGCCTCCCATTCCCTGTTTTAGGTGCGAAGCATCATATGCGCTCGGGATGTCGGCGTCTCCTGTCGTCGTAGCCCGTCACAATGTCTGCTGTCGTCACCCGTCACAGTAAAACAAGTGGCAAATAAGATGGCGCGCTCGCTCAGGAAAAGCTCCGTTTCTGCCTGTATGCGACGGGCACTGGACGCTGTCTGCGACGCTGTCTGTAGCATAAGACGAGGCTCTCATCTCATTCCTATATTGGCGTGCCCTTATGGGAAACACCGCGGTGCTTCGCACCTCCCAAGGTTTCACGTTAGTGGCGCTGTTTTTCTTGCATGAAGCTGACTTCATTACGTCACTGCTGTATTAAACTATTCTTTCGATCACATCTTTCACTACTGAAATTGAAATCTGCTAATTTTTCCATCGCATTGTCAAAGAACAGGAGCTCAGTCCGCCGCGGTGGTATAGCGGTTAGGGTGCTCGGCTGCTGACCCGAAAGTCGCGGGTTCGATCCCGGCCGCGGCGGTCGCATTTCGATGGAGGTGAAATGGTAGAGGCCCGTGTACGTGCGATGTCAGTGCACGTTAAAGAACACCAGATGGTCGAAATTTCCGGAGCCCTCCACTACGGCGTCTCTCATAATCATATTGTGGTTTTGGGACGTTAAACCCCAGGTATTATTATTAAAGAACAGGAGCTTGCAGTAATCTACAGTCAGAGGAACGAAGCGCTTCGCGTGGCTTGAATCGAGGGACGAACGATTCGTCAGCGGAGGTTTATGAGCTCAGCGCGAGCGATTATGACTTGACCGACTGACAAGACGCTTAACAGTCTTGATTCTCTTGCACGTCCCTTCTAGTCTTGAAGAATCACCCTGTCTCTTCGTCTTAACAGCTCAGGACATACACTTCCCTGTTGCTCTTTCTCGCTCTTGTCGCCTTCAATGAATGGTGGAAAGAAGCAAGTGCGCCGAGGCGTCAATTTAATTCAGCGCTATCTTGACGAATGAGCCGCTTCTATCGTCACCGGTTTTTGGGAGCCGATCCCGAATAGCGCGGAGCCCGTGACGGGACTAAATTACGATGCGTCTGAGCGGACAGGGCATCACTCATAATTCACGGCTGACAAATGGTAACCGGGATTCCCTCACTCGGGCACTCGAAGTTATATCAGGTTTGGTTGAGCTACGGCGAATGTGCATCATTATTTAATGGCTTGCTTGATTCCGACCTCATGAAGTTGTATAAGATGCATAAGAATGGAAGAACCGTTTCCTTATACTGAGGGACAGGCTCATAGTCTGCAAAAGGTCCGGTTTTTAAATTTATTTTACTGCTCTTCATTCACCCATGGTTATTATTTTTTTTCCTAAAAAGCTTGGTTTCCCATCGATTGCGGGTGTGTCATTGCGGCCTTCAGCGACTCAAGGGTAACACAGTTATTGCTAGTTCGCGGATCTAATTCATGCCTAAAAAAAGATCCGGCATCGAATCCGCAAAACATTTCATTCTGAGAGCCATTTAGTATAAACTAATTTCCCGAGAATAGAGGACCTCAATAATAATAATAATAATAATAATAATAATAATAATAATAATAATAATAATAATAATAATAATAATAATAATAATAATAATAATAATAATAGCCTGTGAGGCATTCGATGCTAAAACCATGATATGATTATGAAGCGCGCTGTAGCGGTGGGCTCCGGAAATTTAGACCCTCTGGTGTTCTTTAACGTGCACTGACATCGCGCAGTACACAGGCCTCTAGAATTTTGCCTCCATCGAAATGCGACCGCCGCTACCGGGAACGAACGTGCGACTAACGGGTCAGCAGCCGAGCACGTTAACCTCTATACCACCGCTGCAGGAGAGAGTACTGGACCTTGTGCTAAAGCTAGGAAACTCTCAGTCTGTAAGCACAGATCTTTATTGGCTGTCGGCCTTTGCCAATGATATGTCGAGAACTAGGATTGACTGAATTTTTTTAAAGGAACAATTCTAGCGTAAATCATGTTCTTAGGAATACGGTCCACGTTACACATGAGCAGTGGTGCACACAACGCACGCCTACCTTCACTCACCGCTTCAGTACTTTACACTGTCCTGCCATGATGCATGCACAAATTGGAGTCACATGGCAGTGACATGCACTTCCATGACGCAGCGCGTGAATTTATACGACTTCCTTAGTCTACGAGGCTAATTAACTTCCCAGACGCTCAGTGGTACCGTTATGCTGCAGCTTTCCGGCGGAGAAAAACGCAGCGAGAGAAAAAAAAAAAAAAAAGCTTTGAAAACGAAAGGGCACTCACCCAAGTTTGACAGATATATGTAAGAAGACGCAGAGTTGACAGTTTCTGCCAAGCTAATTATGCTGGACGGCAGATCTCATGCTCTTGGAGACACCGGTTGCGCAGGCGTCCGGCTAATTGCCTTATTAGCTGCGCATACACGGAGTCACCCTGGTGGATTGGGTGCAACGTCAGATGCGTTGATCCCGCACTAATCGCGCTAATTGGGTCATGCGTACATGGTGCACGTCCAGTAACGTCCCATTTCCTTTCTCTCCTTGTTTTTACCCAGAGTGACTGCGCATGCGTAAAAAAGGATATGCAGGGCACGACAATGTTGATGACACAATAGCAGTCCTCAAATTCAGCGCGTGAACACTTACTCGTAAGGGCCCTTTACCATTGGTCGATCGGCCTTTGCTAACTATAAATCAAACATTAGAATTCACTAAATTTTTTAAACATTTCTAGCGCGGAAGTTTGATGAATATGGACCCACTTGCTGTATGTACAAAGCTGACCTTAGGCAAGAGTGATTCATTGTGAAGATGAGCGCAACCGTAGTCAATGACAGTCACGGCACTTGTTTAGTACAGCAGCATCAACATTCACTAAGCAAATGAAACGTAGCACGCATAACTTGGCTCATATTGGTTGAGTCGAGCTATAGCTTGCACAGAGCTGCACTCTACTGTTGAGGAAGGATAGACAAATGAAAGCAGCACCGGAAGCTGGAATAGGCACGTCGCCAACGACTGCGCTGTTTCTCTCTGAAATGATGCGCGCTGCGATGAAAGCAGTGGATGTTATCTACGAAAGTCGATACATCCAGTCAGAGATGCTAGGAATTGCTGGAATAGGATATAGAGAAACAAAGCTGCAGTGGTGAGAATGCACTTTCTGCGATAACGTACCCTGCCGCGGCATGCAGAGCACGTCGACACTGTATCCGCTCTATCCTACCAGTTTCAGCGGCTTGAGGCGACTTTCTCGACACGGCGTAAAAAAAGGGCGCGAGCGGGAAAAAGACGCCATTCGTGTCACGGCTTCCTTGAAAATTCGTTCGGTCACTTGAAAGACTTCCGGTGCTGACGTTGTGGAGGCCCGAGGGAATGCGAACAAGAAGACCTGACGGGTCCCGCTCAAACCACCACTGTCTTCCCAAGTTACCGACGTGAGCGCTCACAAAGAAGTGCGCAATAAACCTGCGTCGTATGACCATCGGCGGAATAGTGAAAAAAAGATCAACACAAAGCGCAAGATAAGGCCCGTGACGAGCGCCGTTAAAGCCAGGTATACAGTCATGCTGTTGGACTGCTTCCCGAAAACACACTTTTTTAGGAGCGAAGCTCCTTAGGCTCTCATGATGTCCGTTGTCGCCGTCGTCGTCGTAGCTCCCCACTGGACCGAAACACAGGTGTTACATACACCATACATAGAGCGTTCATAGCGCGCATATGAATTAAACATAGACCGTACTCTGTCCGTGCCTCTGTCCGTCCGTCCGTCCATGCATCTGTCCGTCCGTGCATCTGTCCGTCCGTCCATCCGTCCGTCCGTGCATCTGTCCGTCCGTGCGTCCGTCCGTCCATCTGTCCGTACGTCCGTGCCTACGTCCGTGCATCCGTGCGTCCGTCCACCCGTCCGTCCATCTGTGCGTCCGTCCGTCCGTGCATCTATCCGTCCGTCTGTCCGTCCGTCTGTCCGTCTGTCCGTGCGTCCGTCCGTCCATCTATCCGTCCGTCCGTCCTTTATACTGGTCGGCGACTGCAATGTAGACATTATGGGCCTTAGGACCTAGCTTCGCTCCATCATGAGCATTCACTTCGTGGATCTGCAGCAATTTTTGAACATTCAAGCCTGTGTGCGCCAAAATATGGCGAGCCCGCGATAAAGCAAAGAAATGAGGTTTATCTCCGAAAAAGCAATTTCTAATTGCTGCTGAAGTGGCAGGTAGAACAGAACCAGGAAAAAAGAGCCAATGTTTTTTACCCTTCCTTCCGTTATATCTGCTTTTTTTTCTTTTATTTAACTCTCTTTCTTGCTGGTCAATGTTTGATCAGCGCATACTCGTATTAAATTTATATTTTCAACAACAACAACAGCAGCAGCAGCAGCAGCAGCAGCAGCAACAACAACAACAACAACAACAACAACAACAACAACAACAACAACAACAACAACAACAACAATCCTCGCTTCATATGTGTACCGGCTATCACATCGACGCTCGTGAAAAAACACAGAATAAGCGATAATTGAAGGGCAGGCAGGTTAAGCGGGATATAGCCCGGTTTACAAGCCTGCACTAATATTAAGTATAAAGATCAAGGTCTGCTATGTGGATTGAAAGGCTTAACCGCCTTACGGTGAGGCCAGCTGTAGCGAGCTGTGCGCTGCCTGCGTACGCGCCACAATGTCAACTGCGGTCGCGAGTGCCCCAGGCCGATACGCCGACAGATCCACCACAAACCAAATGAAACAGACACAGACAAGTTGAGGAGATTAGCCTCGCTTTTTCTGACGCCAATCTCAAGCAGCCCTTTCCACCATCTTTCTGTGTTTGGGTAAGTTTGTTTGGTGGACGGAGTTCAAGAACATCCACTGACTAGGGGCATCAGGTAAAGTGTTCCAGCTATCTTGTTCAATTATTGTTTGTTATTTTGCTCAATAGCCGAAGTCACATTGCAGAATCTCGGATCTGCCAATATTGTGATTCTCTTAAAAGGCATTAGAGGACGTGCGCCGTGCTTTGGAACATGAAGAGGTTTTAAATGACGTGGGTTGTCGAGAACGTCGTCACTTGTATCTCAAACGGACACATATATAGTCATTCACGGATGCGTGAATTCGTTAGCACGTGCAGTTCGATTGTGTGTTACAGAGCAGGCGCCCAACATCATCATGCTGTTTCGTTTATCATTCGCAGAAAACTCTAATCAGGCGCCTGAAATACAAGCAGTAATTTATTACAGTCAGTACTATATTATTGCTTGTAATGCTTGGGGTGAAGCTGAGAGGGAGAGAGAGAACGCGATATGAACTTAGAGCTTAGCATAGTCTCTTAATGACGTGCCAGAACTGTTGGCGCATCATTGTGCGTCTTCTCGTCACAGTTTTAACAGTAATAAATTATGTTCCTCTTCATCGTATTCCGCCACTACTCGGCAGTAGTAAATTGCACCTTAACACTAATTAAAGCATAACTTTGCAATAGTTAGCAGGACAGCTAATTACGAGAAGCTTAACTTAATCTATTCTCTAATTCTCTCCTGGTTCCGTCGTACTCAAGCGCGTTAAAGTGAACTGAAAGCAATGTTTAAGCTGCTGGAGAACATAAGCTGGTATGCGCAGCTGGCCCATACCAACTAGGATAGCTCACCACACCTTGGGTTAACATTCTTTCGACTAGTGAACGAGCGCTCGCAAGTAATTCATAATCTGATTTCATCATCGCAGCGACGAATAACTTAATCCAGAGTTCAAAAGCCTCACGAAACGGTCCGAGAGCGAGAGATATATACTTAGCGCGCCGACCAATATTTTCTCGCGGCAATGTAGCCAAGCTATCAACGGTCACCCTATATAGAGTCATAGACGATGACCCCTGCAGTGCTGTCCGCAAGATCTTCTGAAAGCTAAGCCCACCAGTGGCGGCGCACATCGTAAGCGGTGAATATTGGCCAGCCAACAGGCTCATCTCCACCGCCTTTCATTCATGCCGCCGGCGGCGGTGCTATGAGTTAAAGGGCTCGAGTTGAAGCGGCTGCAAGGGTCGGGGGGGTTCTCCATTCTTTTCCACTTCAATGACGACGAATTACGTGGCCGCTGTCCTGCGACGGGAAAGCGTGCGTCTCCCTAAGTGCTTCCTAATTTTCTCCCCGAACGAGCGCTGCCGAAGGGAAGCAGAATTAATCAGCAGATCGATCAGCAAAGGTAGTTCGCTATATATATAAAAAATAAATGGAAATGAGGGGCAAGCCTAAGTGTACCCCGTGAAAAGAAAGTAGCTTTGAACTCAGCCTGCGCAAAGGTACACGCTTGGGGGGCTATACCGGAGGCCAAGCGAATGTTTCTGACAACTTTTCGATTATGTAGTACACCTTTTTCTTTCTAAAGGAACGTGCATGCGCAATAATAGACTTAAACTTTTGAGTGATCATGGCCCGCTTAGTTTTGCGAACAACGATTATTTTTGAAAACAAGTTTTCCGCTCTGTTTAGTGCTTCCCTGTTTACGGCTCAAACGAGCGCGTGCCTGGCTTTGCTAAAGGAAAGAGAAGGAAGTCGAGTTTTTTTAAATTTGTTTAAGGATGGGTCGGGGCTTATGTGGGGCACCGGCTACTGCTCATCTTTTGCAAGACAGTAAAGTTGGACTAAATCATGCCCGCTCTCAATTTTCCTGCAACGCGGTACCAACAAGGACATTATCAACCATCATTAGAGCCCGTCGACCGCAGTGCAAAGCAATAAACAATCACACAGAGAATAAACAAAGACACGTTTTAACAGAGTATTAACAGCGTAGCTTGTTTATGCTCGGCTTATCCCCGTATAGCGTCCGCGAAAAACTATCATAATCATGAACGGCGCGCTCTTTTCGTCTTCCTCCTCATCTTCTACTTCGCTCTACGAACACGTGCGCCGCAGGCTCGCGCTCTACCGTTGCGCCGACGTGCCCAGCGTGGTATGCAATAACGCGGATGGGCGAGAGAACGAGTACAGAGAGAATGAAAGAGAGAAAAACAAAGCAACAGAGAGAGAAAAAATAGAGAGAGAGAAAGGGGTAGAAAGAAAGAGGAAGCGAGAAATACACATAGAGAGAAAAAGAAAGAAAAGGAAGACAAGAACAAATAAAAAGAGCGAGAAAGAGAGAAAAAAAGAAACAGAGAGAGAAAAAAGAAATAGGAAGAAACAGAGACAAAAAAAAAAGAGAGAGAGATAGAAAGAACTGAGAGATTGATGGAGAAGGAGAGAAAGGAAGAGAGGAAGAGATAAATAAAAATCACAGTTTCATCGCAAGGGTGAAACGCTGAATGCGGTAGCAAGAGAGTGTGATGTTATACGAAGTCAGGCTGGCAGCTAACTAGTATTTTGGATCCGATCTCGCGCAATTGTACAAAACGCTCGGTGTAAGAGAATACGGCTGCTCCAAGTGATATGCGAATTTGGCAGAGTCTCTTCGCGTTGAGAGCGCAGCACGTAGAAGGGGTATACGCGCCGTCCGCTGATGCCTGCCGAGATAGCGCGTGCGCCATCGACCGCGCCCTTATAATCAAAGTTCACAGTTGGTGATCAAGCGACACCCCCTCCCCCCCTCCCCCCGCGTTTCTTCATGCTCCTTCAACACGGGCGGGGCGTCTCCTCTCTTCCTTGAACCAGAGGGGTATGTTTTCGCATGCGCCGTTCCGAGCGACGGAGACAGGCCGGGTTATTTGATTTCTGCTTCAGCCGCGTTCGTCGCCCCAGCTCGCGCACTTTCACCCACGGGTAGAACATGCCATGCGTCGGAGGGATGTTATCGATTTAGACGGAACATGACGGCGACGGCCAAAAAACCGTTCGAGAGTCTCCATATAGTTGCGATGACAATAAAAAGAAAATTAAGGAAGGCCGCGCAGCTCCGCTGTACCATCAGGCTTGGCACCGCTCGTGCGAGCTGCCTTAAATTTTTTTTGTTTCTTTTTTTATTGCTTACGCGGTCACCTTGTGAAGTAACACGGAACACTGTAAGTTAGCGCCAAAAAACTGTGTTTACATGCCAGTGCTCAGCGCACAATTAACCTAACCAACCTACAATAGCACACATTAATGTAACTTAGTTTTATTTAGTTGGCTTTGTGATTCCAGTACCAGTTTCATAAGCAAAGTTCAGCCAGCGATAACTGTCTCGCACGGTGGTATTGCGATAGCAGTTTCTTGTATCTTAAGATACACGTTACACTTTAGAATGCATCGGAAATACAAATACAGATGCTCGTTTTGCGAGGCGTATCACGATACAGATACAAGATACCCAAGGAGTATCTAAGATAGTATCTAAGATACATGTATCTTCGATGCTGCCCAGCATTGATTGACAGTGTGATACAAAAAGGTAAACGACGAACGGCGCAGAGTGTTGATTATTGGACAAAAATCGAGCTGTATTCGTTCCACAGCATCCGAGCATTCCTGTGAACAACAAAAGGGGAATTAAGAAGGAATGGGGCAGGAGTTGGCTGTTGGCCTAGTGGTCGGTCTACGCCATTTCAAGTAAAAATGAAAAGTTATGAAAGACCGAGCCTTTTCTACACATGCTACGTGGTAATACGCAGTCACATAAAAAAAAAGGAGTAACGCTGAACTATCTCTATCGCATTGAAGCTGCCAATTTCTCGCTTGAGAGGTGGCGCGACAGGAATGTCGTTAATCCCAAAGCGTTTTTATTTATTTCGAATTCAGTCTTTGGTTTTTATTCTCGAAATAGCTTTTCTTGGATGTGGCTATATCAGCGACTGGCCAGAGGCGATAACAACTGTCTTTCTAGGAAAGCATCGGTTCTTAAAACTTTTGGGTCTTTTTGTGTTTTTCGTTTCCCGCATGTATAAAGAGAGATGTGGAAAAGGTATTGTCTACGTACTATAGTAAAGCATCAGAAACGAACGGAAAATTGAACACGTTTTTATATCATTTCATTAACTATATTTTGTACATATGGAAATTAACGATAAGGTTATCGACAGAAAGTAGCCGAAAACTTTTATGCGCCAGAGAAAGGATTGCGCTGAAATACAAAGATATTTTGTTGCAGACAACCAGCGCTAATAATAATAATAATAATAATAATAATAATAATAATAATAATAATAATAATAATAGTAATAATAATAATAATAATAATAATAATAATAATAATAATAATAATAATAATAATAATAATATCTGGTGTTTAACGTTCCAAAACCACCATATGATTATGAGGGACGCCGTTGTAGGGGGCTTCGGAAATTTGGACCACCTGGGGTTTTTTAACGTGCACCTAAATCAATGTAGATGGGACTCAAGCATTTTCGCCTTCCATCGAAAATGCGGCCGCCGCGGCCGGGATTCCATACCGTGACCTGCGGGTCAGCAGTCGGGCACCATAACCCCTAGACCACCGTGGCGGGTGTGACAACCAGCAGTTTATAAAGCTTTAGCATGAGGAGAGAATGGTGGTATTCAAACAAAACACAAAAAGGTACGCAAGCTTCTAGGACTTCCTAGGAAAGCGGAAACGTTTGCTGAAAAATGTAGACATCAGGTGTTTAACTAAAGTTAGCTTCTGTTACAACTAGAAAAAAAAGCAGTGCAATGAAAAAACATTGATACCAAACACAAAGAATGAAGGAGATATGTCAACCCAACGTAAAATACTGACGCGCATCGGCGCAAAGGCACCAGCTGTCTTCGCCGAAGGCGGAGGAAATAGTTCTTTTCTTGCCAAAAAAACGAAAAAAAAACAAATAATTAATCTCGCCCACATGGTGTCTTATCCTGGTATTGAGTCTCTCCGAGCATTGCGTAGCCACATTCTCGAACATAGGGTGCCGCGGGCGCAAGTTGAGGCACTCGCGAGAACCGAGAACGTGCCGGGGCACATGTTTGTGTCTCGCCAGCTTTTTACATCCTTCCGAAATTATTTACGTGTTTTTAAACGTTAGCGCCCAACTGTAATACAATAAAGCGCCATATACTTTCAAACCGACCGTCAAGTATATATATTCGAGTCGTACACAAACATATAAAAACTAGCGCATAATATAGATGCGTCCAACACTTTGATAGCAACTATATACCTACCGGTGTGTGTACACGTGCGAGAGTAGTTGAGAGGGTTTCCCAGCACGCACGAACTCCTATCTTAGGCAAGGTTCTTCTCAGCAACAAAGGTCAAAAGGATACAGTGCCTGTTTTTCGAACGGCGTTCAGCAAGCAAGCCAAGGGAGCCTCTCACCAAAAAGAGCCCCGAGAATCTCGGCCCTCAGGGGAGACGAATCTTCTTTCGTGACGAATCCGCTTAGATGGGCTGTACACGCAATCTCCCGGTCCGCCTATAGGCTTGTGTATATTGGCGTTGCGTACTATACAGCGCGACAGCATTGTACGATGTTGAGAAACTCAAGGAGCTAAATTTCGAAGGCTCCCGCGAAGACGAAGCAGTTTGAGACGCAAGGTGGAGGGCATGCTGCTTTTCTGTTCTCAAGGATGAAAGGAAGGGTTGCGAAGGTTCCACTAAGAGTCGACTGTATAGTGTCAAAATTGTGTCTGTGAAAATCTGATATAGTCACATAATTGAGATATGCGTATCCAAATAGAGAGAGAGAGAGAGAGAAATATTTTAATGAATAGCTGGAGATGTTTGTCTGGCTTTTCGCCTGAGATGCTACTCCAGGGTCTGGGTGATGATTATGATATATACACTGATAAACACATAACACATACAGCCACACACACATAGACATAAAGACAATGACATTGAATGGAATGGAATAGAAAATAACTTTATCATTGTCTCCTGCGCGATCCAGTCGCGTTTCGCAGGAGACAATGATGTTGTTTGAAAATATTTTCAGCGGATTATGTTGAGAATATGTGTGCTCTGAGGCAATAAAGTGTGCGGCAACAAAATTCAACGACGTAAAATAGCCCGTACGCCTTGTCTTTCTTTGGTTACACTAATGTATTTGTTTGTTTGTTTGTGTGTTTGTTTGTTTGTTAGTTTGCTAGCTTGTTTAATCATTCTGCTGGCTTTATATGCCTTTATATGAAAAAAAAGTACACAAACTGCACTTCTCATCGTTGAGGCGTAAAGGGTCTTTCATCAACGCACACTGCTGCTACATTAGCTCAAGTACGACCCAGCGCAGCAGGTATCATTACGACTGAATTATGCACTAATAAATAGCAACTTCATTACATACAAACGTCCCCAACGTGGTAGACAACATACACCATTGCACGCTGTGGAAATACCGTCGCTGGTACTAGCTAAAATGTAGCTAAACAGCGGGAAATGCCAACATGAGGGAATGTCCCCTCATTGGAATAGAGGCATAATTTATTAGGAATTATTAGTGCAAGTGCGACAACGCACATCTCGCACCGTCAGCGCCATCAGACAGGTGCACGCTTCAATAATTAAATGTCAGCAACAACAGGGTGCTGCATCAAATGAAAGCCACACACCGGAAGCGGGCGAAAGGAGAATTAAATAAGTAGAAGTAGCTTGATGTGGGCGAGTTGGTGTAACATACTGGAAGAAATAACGTTGCGCAAACAACACGAGGACGAGAAAGGAACACTTACAACAGGCTGGCGCAAACTAACAACTGAAGTTTATTTGAGGAAACACTGATACTTATACATGTAACAATCAAACGTCATCATCAACACGTGCTCAAGCTCTATAGCGACATGAAGGTAATTTCTTTTTCTTGGAGTGCTACTGACACGCAACTAATGCAAGTGTCTCCTGTGCGCGCAATGTAAAACGCCTCGAGGATCTCCTTCTCTAATCTATCGCCGGATCGTCCCAAGAATCTTGTCTGATTAAGAATTGGAAGGCAGTTGCAGCGCTTACAGTGTTCTGCCATATGCCCACCCGCGTTGTTGTTTACAGTCCAGTGGTGCTCCCGCGCCCTCTCATTGTAGCACCGCCCCGTTTGACCTATATATACTTTGTTGCATGTTAGGGACACTTCATAGACGACATCCTTTTTGAATTGCGTGTACTGTACTGCGTGTTTCTTGGTGCAGGGATCCAGTCTGACTTTGTTTATAATCGGGCAAATCTTAGACAATTTGCACGGTGCACTGAAAACGAGATTCACATCATGTCTTTAAATAAGGAATATGGACCGGAAGACATAAAGGTGCGTGAATGTGTCTCTGAAGAGAGATGGGAAGGGAAGGGGGAGGGAGATACAGTTGCTATGGCCCATCCTGCTCGCGCATCCCGCGGACTTGTTTACAGCCGCCACCTGCTGCAATGTCTTGATGAGAGCAGTCCGGTGTGAAAAGATCACCCGTTGGTGGAGCTGAACTCGCTTGTTTGATTATATCAACTTTCTCTTCGGAATCTCGCATGAAGCTATGCGCTTCGTGCCCCCATATTTCCACGCGTAGGAGTGCGTAGTGTTCCCCTTTAGGGGCGGCCGAAAGTTCGTCGCAGCGCCTTCCTCCTTATTATGGAGGAAGTTACACAACTCGTTGAAATCCTGCATGATTTTGCTAAAGGAATTAATGACCAGAAACAAATAGATATAATCTTCCTAGACTTTTCAAAGGCCTTCGACCGTGTCTGCCATGCTAAACTTCTTGTAAAGCTTAAACATGCATTAGGGGATGGGCCTGCTTTTCGCTGGATTAAGTGCTATTTAACTGACCGTCGCCAGTTTGTCCAGCTAGGAGCCAGCACTTCCGAAATTATGCCGGTCCTTTCTGGAGTACCTCAGGGTTCTGTTTTGGCCCCTATTCTCTTCCTTCTGTTTATAAATGACATCACTTGTCAGGTTCAATCCAAGATCAGGTTATTTGCAGATGACTGCGTCCTGTATAGAGAAATACGCAGCGAACAAGATCAAACAAGTCTTAACAAGGATTTTGCTTTGTTAGCACAATGGTGTAATAGCTGGCAAATGGCCATCAATTTTGATAAAACAGTTACGATGACATTAACTAAAAAGAAACGCAACTTACTTTTCCGTACGGCTATGATAATATCATCCTTAACACCGTCAGTCAGTATAAGTACTTGGGCGTTGTCATATCGTCAGATTTAGGATGGTCGGCACATGTAGAACACGTCACAAGCAAAGCAATGCGAAAGCTGATGTTTTTAAAGCGGGCCCTGCGATACTCTACAAGGGAAGCCAAGCTTTTGGCCTACGTGACGATTATACGCCCTATCCTAGAATATGCGAGTGTGGCATGGTTCCCGTCTAGCAAAAATCACATAGCTACTATTGAGGCTGTACAACGAAAAGCCGCACGTTTTATCTGTAACAGATATAGACGCACCGACTCGCCCACGCAAATGCTATCAGAGCTTAGCCTTCACACGTTAGCTAGTCGTGCAATGCTGTTCCGACTCATATTTTTGTACCTAATCCTGCATAACAAAACTAAAATAGATTCGAACACCTACATTTCTTACAACACTTCAAGAGAAACCCGCCATAAGCACCACCTAACACTCCAAGAATACTTTTGCACCAACAATGCGTTTAGTTTTTCGTTCTTTCCGCGGGCTGTTCGGGAGTGGAACGCTTTATCGGAGACGGTGGTCACACAGCCCACTGCGGAAAAATTTGTCGAACTTGCTGGCCAAACCGTGCTGTAGGCAACATGTTAGCAACCCTATCGCTATTGCTTTTATCATTGTTTATCTTAGCTGCATATTTGATATTTGTGATGTAACATGGTACAGCTGTTATCATTTTATTTCAGTGTGCTTGCTTTTCTCTCTTTTTTTTTCTGTTATATTCTTTTGCCGTGCTTCATGTGAAACTGAGACAAAATGTTCTTGAGTTATCTTTTTGCACTCATTCATTACATAGGATAATGATTATCCTGTCTTGTCTTTTTTTTTCTTTTTGTAACCCTATAGAACTATTGCACAATATTGTGAACTTGTATTACAATGTTCGTATTCTCTGTAAACCCACTCCTGTAAAAATCCCTGGCGGGATTGACAGTATCACTAAATAAAAAAAAATTGTCAATGTATGCATGGGACTGACTGCATGACATTCATATAGTGTTTTTTTTTTTTTTTTCAGAGCAGTTTCAAGCAATGACGTGGCTCTGTGGTAGAAACCCTGCTTGCCACGCAGATGACCTGGGTTCGATTCTCACGATGAAGCAAACATTTTTGTTATTTATTTTATTTGCATCTTTCCCGAATTTTTGGTCACGGACAGGATAATGATTTTTTCGCTCACCACCAACGACACCGACACTGACGCCGGAATTTCTGCGAAACGAGCTCCTTAACACTACCACGTTAAAACCTTTCATGCACCGATTTTATTATCTTAGGCGTTTCACACGTTACCCAGTTAATCGTTTCATATTGATGCCGCAAGCATGAATCTCAAAAACAAAGTATGCTATTGAAAACTAGAGTGGAGAGAAAAGTCTCAATCTAACGTGTTCATGTGAAATCTCGAAATACGATAACAGAACGAAGCACTGGCAGTAAAGCTACCGAACACGCATATGTGGCGTGTTGACGAGCTGCTGTATGTTCAGCGCGTAACTTGCCACAACAGATATCCTACCTGAGGGGCATTCGGTGGTCCAACCAGTTATTGTGGCTGCTCATGGCGTCACGCCTCTGGCGGTATTTTGCGGCAATCACCGCCGCAGCACAGCCATTGCTCAATCCGCAGGAGCGTTACCGCTTGCCTAATAATAACAATACGTGGATCCTACGCAAATTGAACGCCCGGGGCGACCATAATAATACTGCTAGCACTTATATATATATATATATATATATATATATATATATATATATATATATATATATATATATATATATATATATATATATATATATATATATATATATAAGCACACTCATCGCACATGAAAGCAACTGCGCAAAGCAATAGGGCCAACAAGCTTTCTGTCATCCGTAATCTTTTTTTCATCTAATTTTTTTTGTCTATCTCTCTCTTTTCTTTCTTGGGCATTATTAGTTCACAAACACGATGAATGCGCTGCGTCTGTACAGTATAATTATAAGGGAAAATGTTATGCATTGGGCGTGGTGACATTTCTTGTTTACAATTTCGTAGTTTTTTTTTTTTTCGATAACCTTATAGTAACTCCATAACCCGTGGTCAGCGGAGTGCCGATCAGGTGAAGAGGCACGCTACACGCCCCCCTACGAGCTTTTAATGCTTACACGTGCGAATGCAGATGTTTTGATACGTTTCAGTAATACGATAGTACTGTGTTTTCTTCTTTTATGAGCATGCTTCTGCGCTTCAGTATGCCACATAGGAAACACCAACTTGTCCGGCAACATGACCGTTTGCACAATATAACAGGTTCTTGTAAAAAGGAATTGTTTTTGTCAGTATTATACCCCATGCATTTCTCGATAAAGTGTCAGTTTGCTTTAGCCAGCAATACTGCACGTTGATAAGCAACCATTGAAAGTTTTGATGCATTCACGAGTTCCCTTCGTTCACGAAGTACAGTGCTGAACACAGCGGCATTTCTTGAAATGTTGTTCGCATGTTAAAAAAGTAAACAAAATCCCAGGGAATGAACCCTGTTTCGACAACAACGCATCGTCAGATGCGCTAGTTAACTTGAGGAAGCGAGCGAGGGAGAAATGGCAGATGCAGCGATGTATTTGAGTGCACATCAATCAATTTCTAAACATGCACATCACTTTTCATATTGGCATGTCTTAAGTGACTACACATGAAAATCTTCCATATTCTAACGGTAAGTGTGTACATAAGGCATTGTTTCCCAGCTTGAGCTGCCCTGATGACATTCTCCCACGCCCTGCAAAGAAAAGTTTGACTGTAGCTGCGAAATATCGACAATCATCGTTTACGTCAGCACGCATCTCTGATCTGCTGCTAACCCAGGTCTTCTGTAAAACGTCATACCTGTACAGTCAGTGCGCGCACTGTAGTCAGCGAAGAACTTTTACACACCTCGAAGAGCACCCCCAAACATTCAACCATGCGGAAGGCCTTTCGCCCAGTCGGTGCCCGGACCACGAGTGAGAACCGCTTTTGCGCATATTTTGATTGTGGTGGTCGACCGCGCGTGCTAGCGCAAATCAGAGCTCGCTCTCTCGTACCGGTGGAACCGGTAAACGTGCGGTGAATGCGGCCGAGCAGAAATGAGAAAATAAGCTTTCGGAGCAAACAATACAACCCAAACGGGACTTGATGGCTTTTCCTTTTGTCGCCTGGGTGAACGTGGGAAAGTTCCACAAGGACGTCTGTTGTTTTCTTTCCGCTCTTGTGTTTTCCAGATCGGAGTGCCGAAGTAAAACGAGGATAGCTGGAGAGTGCTCACCTGCTTAGAGGCTGGCGTGTTTTCTGAAGAGACGCGTAATCATCACCGCTTTTCATACACGTCCCGATACTGAATATATTAATCAAAAGAAGATTAATCTTTGCCACATGCCCGGTAGTGTCAGAGGATGGGAGCGGGGAAGGGAGTGACAGGATTGGTCGGCACAGTCTTTCCTTCTACCCCGAAGATTGATGGCCCAAGCATTGGCCACTGACGTCAGCGGTTCATGCTGTGTGGAAACTTATGAGCGTACAAAACACATTGTGAAAACCTTTCAAGAAACAATAGAACGATATGAGCTTTTCTCCCTGAAGTTCGATGAAGTGAGTGCGAATCCTCAATTGCGCCGATTTAAGTTTACAAGTAAACAAAATGTGTCTACATAGTTCTCATGCGTGCGACGCCGAGCCGAACTCCGTGCCCCTATCTCTCGAAGTTAGGCGCATCGTAAGTGCAAAAGTCGCCATATCAATGGTGCACTCATATACATCATCTAATCGTTAATCAATGACGAAACAAGAAAATAATGATAAGCATGTAAGCATAAGCATAAGCATGTAATGAGAAGCATCGTAAAAAGTATCACGCGCTACGGAACGCCAGCAGGGATAACATGACCGGGCTAAACTGCGCGCGCTCGTTTCTTGCGGCCTCCGCATCGGGTCTAGTTCTTGCCTCTCACCGCTGCTAAGAGGGAAGTGATGCGGCGCAGACCCTGCTAGACCCTGCTCCGCCGATCCGTGAAGCGCGCGCAACGCCGGCACATGAGTGCGCCTTTCACTCACTGCTCATTGAAAAGCAAGTTGCCTAATCGTTGAGGATGCATAAATGGTTCATTGACACTTCTTAAATGGGCCAAAACTTCTGCAGATCTCACAATGTCTTATTCATAACTTAAAGTGCTTCCTAGATGGCTTGTGTGCGTCAGTTGTTTTGTATGATTTGCGGCTCGTGAGGAATGTTCTTAGGAATCTCTCGGCAATTTATTTTCTCTCTCTCTCTCTTTCAACCCTATTCTCCAACCCCAGTGCAGGGTAGCATACCAGATACTACCTTCTGGTTAACCTTCCTGCCTTCCTCTTCTCTTTATCTCTCTCTCTCTCGGCAATCAGATGTGCGGATTGTGTGGAATGGCTGTCGTCAATGCCTTCAGGGCGTCGCGAGATAGTAGCGCGTTGTAAGTAGGGCTGGACTGCTGTTTCCAGCACTGCGTGGCGCTTAGACATGTGTGGTGCTCGCTTTCGCGTTAATATTGGGACGCCTCTTCCTCTTCCTTAGGTAGCTGTCACCTTCTGATATTTCGAACGATGGTACGATTCTTGGGAGCACTATCTTCCTATCATAGACAGGCATCGACCAGCGCGATGAGCGTCACTGTTCATTGTTTGCGTGCAAACACTTAGCGCTGCTTGTCCGCTGAAAACATCCTGGGAAACCGCAACATCTAGCTCTGGTTCGTTTGTCTCCGCTTTTCGCTTCTTTGATGTTTGAGACAGTAGTAATCAAGTGGGAAGGATAGTACTCGAACAGAGGAGGCACGGCGCCAGGAGGAAGTTTTTTGGTTCGGTACGCAGGTACGTAGTCTTCCTCGCGGAAGTGTCTCCTGGATACGACGGTTGATGTAGACTTGTTGATGATTAGGTTGTCTCTCGCAATATTATTTTGCCATTAAGTACAATATTCAGCATTGCTTGAAAACTGGTGTAAAGAAACACAGGGTGTTTTCCGCGAACGGGACTTGCAATACGAAGCACAGCAACACCATCACACTGCAGTTATATATCCATGTGCAAGAGAAGGTGCCATGTCCGACTGTGACTGCGCGTACTGGAGGTTGTAGAGCACCTTCGCGAGCCGAGAAATCAATACAGACTGAACAACACTGAGCGAGCACCGAATAATATGCGTGGGAAAGCAGCCATGGTGGGCGACGCCCAGAAGCAAGCAAACCGTACCAACCCTTCCCAACCTATTCCGCGCACAATAAGGAGGTGTTAGCACCTCGACACCCCACTGACTCTAAGCGCGTGCCGTCGGCAGGAACGCTTTGTCAGCGTAGGCTATTCAGCAGCAAGCGTTTCCTCTCTCTCTCGCTCTTCGCTGTCTTTCTCTCTACGCAGTAACACCTGTTTCAAAGAGCTAGCAAAGCGAAGCGGGGCTGGTTTTTCTTAAGACAACGTCTCTCGCGGCCTGACGGTTCAACGAGACCAAAGGCCTCTGCTTACACAACAGACACTACTAACACAATGATCGAAACGGGTCGTCCCTCTCCTAACATCTGTGTTAGCCACCCTCTCAACAAGAAATGAAAAAAGGGCCCTGCGTTGCTTATCTCTGTCATTGTTCGTTGTTCTTGCTTTAGGCCTCTGGCTAGTGAGCCGTCTCCTCAACGTTCTCACGGGGCCGTCCGTCCATTCGTCCATCCGTCCATCCGTCCGGCGTCCGTCCGTCTGTCCGTCCATGTCCGTCGGTGACTGTGTGTTCGTCCGTCCGTCCGTGCCCGCCCGTCTGTCCGTCCGTCCGTCCGTGCCTGTCCGTCCGACGGTCCGTCCGTGTCCGTCCGTCCAACCATCCGTCCGTCCATCCACCCGTGTCCGTCCGTCCGTCCGTCCATCCGTGTCCGTCGGCCCGTCCGTCCGTCCGTCTGTGCCTGTCCGTCCGTCCGTCCGTGTCCATCTGTCTCGGTCCGTCCAGCCGTGTCTGTCAGTCCGTCCGTCCTTCCATCCATCCATCCGTTCGTCCGTCCATCCACCCGTGTCCGTCCGTCCGTCCGTGTCCATTCGTCCGCCCGTGTCCGTGTCCGCGTCCGTCCGCCCATGTCCATCCGTCCATCCATCTATGTCCGTTCGTCCGTGTCCGTCCATCCGTCGGTCCGTCCGACAAAACAAAAAGACATGGCATAGTCAATCGAATGGTCAAAAGCTTCGCCGAACACACTTTGGAATGTGCAAAGTGACCTTCAATTTTTTTCAGTCATGAGCATATTGTCACGGACAAAACCACGCACTTTAGATTAGCACAGGTTTGTTTACTGAAAACGCCCTGTTGTTCTCTTCTTCGACCTCTCTTTAGTTGTGCCAGTGCCCTAGACATACTCCCTCCCTAAAGAGCATCGTCTCGATGCCGAACTATTCATCATTATCTAACACTGATTCACCAGTGCCTTGCGCGGACAATAACCTAAAAACTTATGGTCTTTGTAGCTTGAAACTTGAAATCGGAGAGACGCTGCTAGCGAAGACGCACCCTGTGCTGTCAACATACGAGCATTTAACCCGCCAAGAAAACAAACATTGCTTTCTGAGAATATAAATTACACAATACTTGAGACAAGCGCCTTCTCAGACTACACTGTATTTACCTCCACTTTAATTTAGTCGGTCGCCTCATATGTTCCGCAGCTAATACAAGTTCATGAAGAAACGCCCGACTGAAAACAATAGGAGTGTTTTGTTCTGTATAATCCCCGTGAACGAACATAAATTCTCGTTAATCTCACATGAAAGAAACTGTCTAATCCTCATAATCCCAGCCCCTCCTATATTTAGTTCTTGCTTCTTTTTACCGAATCCAATCCTACAGCGGGTGTGTCGCAAGATAGCACAATTTAGTGAACTGACGAATATTAAACTATTGTTCCATCAGTAATCCCGTGTCGAATTTTTTCATGACCGGAGTTCAGCGCAAAGCACGTGGCCTAGCGAGTGATGAAAATACGCCGCCAATGGCTTTGTTCGCTCGTTGTTAAAGGGGAGGGTGAAAAATAGAAAATTAATTTTCCCACCACTGTACAGGAAGTCGATGGGAGAAGCGTTCATTCGCAAAGAAAGCATTGGGCGAGGTAGGTATATTGGGAAAACTTCAACATTGTTTAATGCCGCTTGCAGAACAAAGAATCATATGATAAGATACCTTAAAGTAGAATATAAAAATGATTTCATGCTGAAAGTCAATGTAGCGGATCACATTTGCATGTAAAATAAGCAAGCGCAGGTATGCGCGTTTTGGGAGAACTGAGGAGTTTTTCCTTGAAAAAAAATAGCCCATTTCTTTTGATAATACACTAATACTTGCAGAACAGCAGTAAAGCGAGCTTTTAACAAGTAAATATTTATGTTTGCTGACACTTACTACTGCGATTAATCTAGCTTGTAAGATGCGAGACATATATAGCAAGATGAAATAGAGATAACACTGAGATTGTTGTGTTTGAGTCTGTGAGTGCATTAAACTGGGCCCGGGGCTCTTTTTTGTCCCCCTTTCAACTTGATTTTCTTCACAGCCGCTGCTCTAAACATTGCCTTCAAACAGGGGCGTAGCCAGAAATTTTTTTCGGGGGGGGGGGGGGGGGGGGCACCTCTTTGATTTCGGAGGAGGCGCCTCCTTGAAATGGCCATTTTTCGCTATGCATGCCATGGCGAAAAAAATTTCGGGGGGGGGGCGGGGGGGCACGTGCCCGGTGTGCCACCCCCGGCTACGCCACTGCCTTGAAATCACCCACATTATATTCAGTGAAATAAAATATTTAAGTATAGCTCCGCTCTGAAAACAATACGCCGGAGAAGCACAACGCTAGTATGGCTTATAAAACTATTATCAATGGTAGGGATGTGCCAATAGAAAATTTTATAACCGAATCAAATACGGAATCGAATAGGGATGACAACCGAATTCGAATACGAACAGAAACGGAATACTGCTGGAATAGTTTTCGGATAGTAGGGCAACCATTTTTAAGAGAGTTCTAGAAATCCTCAATACTTTATTTGGAACAAATTGGTCGCAAACATTAACAAAGTAATATTACGATTAACTTTAACTGACAGAAACTGTCGCAGTTATGAAAACTCAAGTAAGCTCGCATAAGCAGTGACACCCTACGAGATAGTAAGTAACTGTAAGTTGAAGTGCAGTGATTAATTGAGAACTCAAGGGGGTACTTTGTCACCATCTTTGAAATAAATATGAGTAATAAAAATTGATGTCTGATGAATGAACATTATGAATCTCATGATGAGCATTGCAGATTGAGCATACTTTCACTTCGGCGACACTAGCGTTTTAAATGAAAGCACCTTCATCCGTGATTAATACAGCCCCGATAGCCCCGTGAAAGATTGCGCCACATGTATCTTGGTAATGCAGTAATAAAACTTGAAAAGTGCTCGTTCAATGTTCTAATGTGTTCTTCCGTTTGGGTTTTTCCGTCAGTGCTGAATTATTCGGGAAGGGTCCGAAAAATATTCGGTATTTCGAATATGTGCTATTAGATTTGATTACCGAATCCAATAGAGCACTAATCGATTTCGTTATTCGAGATTGTCCAATATTCGCACACCCCTAATCAATGGCAAGCGCCGCAGTACCTCAATGCAATCCGGTAATGGTTGCAGCCGATATCTGGCCTCGTGTTTGCAGGAACTTTTTGGTTTTTGGTATTTCACGAAAAATAGCGAAGTAGTTCCTAAAAAAAGGAAACACAGAATCAATATTCATCTGACCTCTCGAGTTGCCCTGCGTCTATAGATCTTTCACTGTAATTGTCCGAGCTGTCACTCCAAAACTTACGGCGATAAACTCGCAATGTTCAGGGAACGTGAGTGCTTAGCGTGGTCAAGTACAGCTGCAGGATATACAAGTCGCGTACATACTTTTATTGGCTTGCTGGCGAGAGCAACTAATGGCAGCAATGCAGTGCGCAAAAATAAAAGATGAATAAATAAATAAATAAATAAATAAATAAATAAATAAATAAATAAATAAATAAATTGATAATTATTACACTTATAGCTGTTAGCAAAGTAGTGACGCGATATAACCTGTGCCATTATGATTCGCATTAAGCTTAAAACAAGACCGCCCTGACACGCATGCTTGCCGACAACGGCCACTACTGCATAAAATTTGGTGGACTTATTACGAAGAGTATAAAGTGAAATCGTTCAAGTCGAAGAAAACCTGAGAAAAATCAAGGAGAAACCGGGGTTGGTTTCCCTCCAATTAAAGTTCTTGCAGGGTTCATTTTCATCCAGGGTGTCTGATAGCCTCTAAATAAATTTATAAAGAAGCAACAGCGTTGGCGCTGAGCGGGGTTTTACAATTTGAAAGCAAGCGAGGACGACACGCGTATGTCCAGACATCTGCGCTTGTTCAGGAGTACCGACTAAGTTCGCCGTGAACTTGCACTAAGGCAAAAGAAGAAAATAAAACTGCCTGCCTTTTCGATGCCACCTTCCAGCGGTCAGCGGCAACCCTCTACGGAATCCCCCCGTGTCAAAATCTGTCTCTAGGATGTCTATTCGGCACTTCTATCTGAGCTTCGGTTGACGTCGCTGTCGGGACGCGCTTCTTTTCGGTATAAATAAAATTTGTTTATATCTTGAATCTTTTTTCGCTTTTTTACACATGAATTTTGTCAATCTGGCACACACACACACACATATATATATATATATATATATATATATATATATATATATATATATATATATATATATATATATATATATATATATATATTTTTACATACTGCTTCCAGAGCAATACGAAGTAAGAGGTAATTGGATGCTCTGAGCGCACTCAAGCTGGGGCGCACCCTTTCTCTTTCTTTTCTAAATGCGTTATCGTAGTTGAGCCACTTCGGTAATGCAAATGACACGGTCAGTGACCAAATGAATTTGAGAGGCAGCAAAAGTTAATGTCGCTTCATTGCACGTGCATATATTTTCTAGTTAGTCGCTCACTTTATACGTTTGTTTGTGGGAAGGAATTTGTTACTTTTCTAATGTCCCACAGGCAGTCACCTTTCCCTCATGCGCGGTCGTCGAACTCTTCGAGAATGCACCGATTTCTCTGCTCCAGAGCCAAGAGTCGGCGTTCTCCACTGTTTCCGATGTGCGGCGCTGCCTACTTTAAACCTGGCGATCATCTCAGCAGTGGCTAAAGTGTTGACCCTCTGACTTCATGCGTATGTCCACATATGGTATATTATACGCATACACGCACCCACATAGCTGGTATTCGAAACTACACACACACACACACACACACACACACACACACACACACACACACACACACACACACACACACACACACACACACACACACACACACACGCACACACGCACACACACGCGCACACACACACACACACACACACACACACACACACACACACACACAAATGGGTGAGCCCCCCACGCTTCAGCACACCCCCATTTGCCATGGTATGATGAATTTGGTAACAAGCAATCCAATGGAACATAAATTCTTTGACGCCCTACCTCTATCACCCCCGCCCAAGTTACCCTATATATTCTCATCCGCCTGAACGGCTTACTCAGGTGCACCCACAATCGAACGACATAACACGACCTTTGTGCAAGCGCCCACGCAAGCTAATGAACGGAGAGGCTTGGTCATTGAATAAGTATGATTCGTGCTTGAGCACCTCGAATTAAATGTCTTTTTTTTCTGTATAGCTCCTTTTATATAAGAAAGATAGCGTGTCCCAGTTCATTACTTGTATCTCTCTTTAATACACGTTTGCACCCATATACCAACAAGATTTGGTGGCTTCTTGTTGGTGTGTTTTCCTGATGTAGTGCACGCCACCAACGCAACGCTGTAGCCGTTGAAAGCATGGGTGTTACTGGTCATGGAATAGCGCGTAGGAGTTAAGCGGTTCTTCATCTAAAGCGGATCCGTACTGCCTCCCCCATATTAGTCGTACGGTGCCGTAAGTGTAAGGTACATGCTGGACGGAAAGCTCTCTAGATAAAGAGTTGAATGGAGGTTCTTTCATCCATGCGTGCGGGTAAGGACGTCGCCAGAGAAACATAGGCATACTGCATTGCTGTCTTAGTTACGATGAGCCGGGTCGAGTTACAGGAAGTGCGAGCTGAAACCACTCCCAGCATACAGACGTCGAACAATAGCAAGCCGCTTTGGAAGTGTGTTTGTACTACGCCGACAAATGGCGCATTGAGCCAAGACTGTGAGCTGCCCTCGCTTCCTTTTTGCTTGTGGCCGCGTGTATCTACGTACGCGTGGGTGTGCGTATACGTGGGCGCTCGTGCATACAAACACACACAGGAACAGATATACGCAAGAACACTTATAAATGCATGTCGCTAACTTTAAATATGTGCTTATAAAGTTGGAATGTTACAGCTGGTGCGTTCGGGACCTCTAATCCTGTGGACCCGTTGTGCCATTACCGTAGTAAGGAATGGAAACGTACATCACACTTCGAATACATCTTTTTTTGTTCATGGTTAAAAATCTCCTACATTTTCCCTCGCTTAACCTCCGTTAAAGCGTCCACTAAGAGTTGTTACAAATTCTGCCTCCTTCCCGGAGCTGCCAACGCATCAATAGCCATAACAAGTTCATTTAATCTATAATATGCGAGTGCTCTCTTCTAATAGTAAGTAGCCCCCCCCCCCCCCCCCCTCCACGACGCCCAGGACGTTTGAACACTACCCATAATATTCATATGTCCTGGTGATTTACGTAGTTTGTAGCCTGATACTACTATACGAAAGTGTCAACAAGGAAATTCGGTTACACATGTCGGCTCGTTGGTCTAGGGGTATGATTCTCGCTTCGGGTGCGAGAGGTCCCGGGTTCAAATCCCGGACGAGCCCAATTTTCTTTTTTTTTACTTTTGTGCTTTGACGAACTTCAGTCTGTCTCGCTTCGCGGGAACGTGAAGCAATTTCATAATTTATTTTCAGATTGTCCACCATTAATTCAAACTTTTGTAACCACACCCATTGGCTGTTGCTGTTACAAATTATTCAAATGTCAGCGGGAACTGAGAGTGTTGCGCGAGGATAATAGAGTTTAACCAGTCAGTTCCAGTGGATCTCTATACTATAAATAGCCGTGAGTCGATTATTTTTCTTTAATAGTCTTCTTCGCCAGATTTAATTTTTTCTCCCGTTTCGCATTCAGTTATGTGGGATGCATGACCACCGCTGATAGATGATGTGACGTGCACTTGTGGCAAAATCCTGGCCATTAATTTAATAGTCCTACGTAACACAAAGTACATATGGAATAACAACCGTTCGAAGATCTCCGAAGACGTCACTCCGGATAATCGAGATGTTCCCTAGCTGTAGCTTCATATCGAACTATGCCTGTCTCAGACTAACGTTTTGCGGTGAGTCCTCGATATCTAGACATAAATATACTGAAATGATTAAATATACTTTGTACCAGGTGCTTCGTGATTGTTATAAACGTGCCTCGCTGGCGTAATATATTATATGTCGACCGAAAATTCTGCTGTAGGACTTGCTGGCATCTAATGAAAGTGTTGATTATAAACACCCCCCATGGTATCCGGCATATAACTTATTCAAGAACTTGAGTTTCACTATTGCCTATTTTGATGAAAAGATGGTGCAGCAGTAACATTGTATGTTTATTAGTACATGAAGGGGATTCAAATGTCAGTGGGTGCACGGTGCCCTCAGTCCAGGACTACACAAGCCTTAAGGCTTGCTAGGCTTGGTCGAGGAGGGCCAGTTGACATTCTCTTTCTGTGCTAGCAAGCCATGCCTGTTTGTTGTTATCCGCCCCAGTTTGGGAGAATTGATACTTGGGAGGCGCGAAGCGCATTCTCATGTAATGTGGCCAAGGTTGGGATGCTACACCACGGCCAGATGTCCGCGTACTGCGTGGGGCTTGTTTGGTGTTGCCTATGCGGACCTACGCATTCATGTCTTTGTAGTAGCGCATGAGCACTTTAGTACTATTCCAGTGTTGCTCCTATCTTGTGTTTAAAGTAAGCATTTGTGTTGAGAAGCTAACGTTCCCCTGTCATCCTTGTATAAGTTACGCAAATATTTCAAGAACTAACTGCCCACGAAATTAAGGAGATAATCAGAAGAAACGCAAATTGCGTTTTCATACTCCACTGCCCTTTATCTTCTCGGTCACTTCTCTCCTCCTCCGCTTTCCTCGTCATGATCCCTGTGTGCCTTCCTCCGATTTCCTTCTCTCCTCTATTCGGTTTCATTTCCATTCAGTCTTCACTGCGCTCTGCGTTCCCTCGCTTCCATCCTTTCCAGTGCTAATCGTTCACTCACTTACGACAACGAGAACGACGTGAAACGCGTAAACGGGCACTAAAGAGGGACGATCTCAGAAGAAGAAGAAGAAGCTGTTGCCTGGTCATCTTAACTTGGTCCAGACGGCCGGCTGCATAATGAAGATAACCCAGTTAGAGACCGCGGGCTGTGCAGCAGACGCTGCAACAGGCTGACAGGCTTAAACTGGGGAGATCGGCAAGCGAGAGAAAAAATACTGCAGATGACGTAGGATCGATTCGGTCACTGGGACACCCGCGGGACACGTCGGACAGCATCCACGCTTCGCTGCACGTCGTCTGCCTTTAAGCTTGAGATTAGGCTGTCTGTCTCTGTGATGACGCGATGGCATTATAGCTTACGTATGGAATGTTCGTTTTCGTGCCGCCATATCGAGCACGTGGAAGAGCAATTTGAACAGACTTTTCGGGTAGGGTGAACGCGTGGGCTTCTAATATAGAATGGAATAAGCCCTGTTCCGTAAGTTTAAGCTCATTAAAAGGCATTCAAGCTTTTTTGAACGAGGAAACCAAGAGATATTTCATTTTAAGTGCCAGGGATTAAATACCCCCTCCATTTTTCAATTATTTAAAAGAGCGACCCTGTCCTTTACGACTGGTGGACACAATGTCGTGTAGAATATTGCATGTGCGTGTGTTGCTGTCTTCAGTAAGCCCGTTTGTTCAGCTAGCCAGAAGCTTTTGCTACTGCGCACCTTTGTAGGCCATTCGTTTTATCGACGCCATTGCGAAAAAAAAATCTTTACGAGAAATGAGTAAGGAGAAGACCGGTATCTATAGCATCACTCGTGTTGAATTTCTTATTGATAAATAGAAAGTTGTATATTGAATTGCTACGTATACCCTAGACAATGTTCATGGCCACTGCCCAAGGTACACTACTATAGGGTTTGAAACGCTACACCGTTTTTCTCGTTTTTAATATAACGACTGCTAAGAGCAACTACTCGTGAACAGTGTTGGTGGTAACGCGTTAGAAGTAATGCCGTTTTCGGTACGCGTTACTTTTTTTCGGTAATTTAGTAGCGTACTCGTTACCATTTCGTAACACAACGGGTAACGTACTTACGCTAACATTTTACGGTAACGTGGGGAGACGCGTTAGTCGTTACTTTTCATTCTAACTATCCCGGGAGCCTTCAAACAGAACTCCTTCGTTTCGTGGGCATCAAATTCCCAGCGTTATCCTTAAGTCGCAGCGGTGGACTGCTATCGGCTTCCAAGTGTTGACAATAGGAGTAAGATCTAATGCATCCGTCGACTACCTACCTATTTAGAGCAGGTGCGGACGTATTCAATAAGCGGCGAGGCAAAGTGTCCGACGACAGCACTGAAATAGAGTTGTTGCCTAAATTTTTCAAGTTGTAGCTGTCAGCCATTGGTCCCTGCAGTACTAAAGCGCTGCTTATCACTTCTGTTTTCAAAATAAAATTTGCTTCTACCTGCCTCTAACTGGAGATATACGTTTCTGGCTGTTGAATTCCTGAGCGAGTGAGGCTGACCTAGAACGCCCTCGCAAAAACACTCGCAATTTTGGCGGCGATTTGAGAGGTTAAAGGGGGGCAATAATGACTTATGTTGCGAACATATTTTTCCTGCACTGCGATATTTAAAGGATTTCTTTATTCCTACAGGATCTGCTCATATGTTTACTGCACTAGTAGAAGCGCGACATCATGATTACTGTAAATTTGTTGAGCGATCAGTGATGTTTTCTTTCCGGAGAGCGTTGGTAATGAAATCTCATATTCCGTTTAATGTCACCTCGATAAATGGCATGACCATGTGCCACAAAATTATAAGTCATCACATGCAACTCTATAGTAAACACTAAGTCACTGTATATCGCTAAGGCCTGCCACACTTGTGCAAATATTTATAGTTATATTAGTAATTCAGTTAAAAGCGTTGTACTGGTAAGAGGTTTCATGTAAAATATAAAATGACGTTTATAAAATTGTTATTGTGGCTCCTGCAGCGAGGGCGCACTGCTTACAAAAAAATTAGCGCAGGTTGCAGTGGAGACTCAATGGTAAAGAGACAGCAGAGCTGATGGGCATCTATGTATATAGTCCTGGCTTTTGCTGTTTGGCTAAATTTTGCAAGTTTTCTCTTTCTTTGTTCCTCTATTCTTTTCTTCTTATCTCTTCTCTCTGTTTTATATGTTTTTGTTCTGTATTATTTCTATTTATTTATTTCTCGCTCTCTCTATTGCTTGCCCTTTCTTGCTATTTCTATCTTTCTTCCATCTTCCATTCCTATCTTTCTTTCTCTCACTTTTTATTTCTCGCTTGTTTCCTCCTTCTTTCTATTCTTTTTTTATTTCTATCTCTCACTCTATTTCTTTCTCTGTCTTTCTTTGATTCTCTCTCTTTCTGCAGTTCTTTCTCTCTCTTTCACTTTTTCTCATTCTTTCGATGCTATCCCTAGTAGCACGCAATGTTGCCGCAACGTTGAAACAACTTTCTCAATGTTGCGGCAATGTTTCATCAACACTTGGTGCTACGAGGGATGCTATACGCCTAGAGGTGCCACTGATGGCCACCTAGCGGGCGCCGTCGACATAACACATACGAAGCGAAACAGCCAACGACGCTTTGCATAGCGTAGAGGCCCGTGTACAGTGCGATGTCAGTGCACGTTAAAGAACACCAGCTGACTGAAATTTCCGGAGCCCTCCACTACGGCGTCTCTCATAATCATATTGTGGTTTTGGGACGTAAAACCCCAGATATTATTATTATTATTATTATTATTATTATTATTATTATTATTATTATTATTATTATTATTATTATTATTACGCTTTGCATAGCTTTGCTTCGAGGGTGTGGCAGTAGTTCGCGGCTATGATTTCCCCTTCGTTCGGATGCCACACAACTAATTCTGCTCTGGAAGCAGCAGGAAAGGCGCGGGCCTCAACGAAAGAGGACTTGTGCATAGTGTTTGTCACAAACTAGCGCTTAAAAACGCGCGTCGCCGATTTGAAACGACAGCATGAAAACACGGCGCCGACGGTTCGCGCGCGACAGAGCGCGCGCATCGAAAATACAAGTATCAAAAGGCGCCGACAGCGCGCCCCTTACCCTTCCCGCGAAAGACGCCGCCGAGACAGCCTAAAGCCCGCGCAAGATCGGGAGAATCCGAGAAGTCAAAGCGGCGCCGTCCGATTTCGCAGACGAACTGTGAGAAGGACCTTACAACTTTCTCTATAGATTTCGCTGCTGTACGCACAGACGAATCATGTTGAAGCTTCCCGAACCCAGGCGCGAGCTGATATAAGCGCGCGGCGACGGAGGGTCAATAAGTGAGGAGTCAGTCAGCGAATAAGTTATGTTGTTCAAGTGATAGCGTGGTTCACTTTTTTTCGCTAATGGTAAGGTTGATGGGATACCGTTTTGTGTAAGATAACGTAGGGCGGTAACGCGTTCCTTTTTTTGTTAGCGTAACGAGTAACGCATTTAGTTACCTTTTTTCGGTAACAAATACATCACTCCTCATGATAACCGCTTCATTTAGCTGGAAATTTGGCCGCTAAATGTAAGGTTGGCTTTAGTGTAAGTGTGGAAGTCCGAATTACGTAGATATTACACGAACTGTATAGACGCTGGAAAAAAAAGTGCGAGAGTCACTTAGCCCTAAATTTTCGCTTTTCGATCAATGAGTATTGCACGTGCGCAGTGTTGAAGAGATTCCGTGGACGAACGGCCACGTCTCGAGAGCTCAGCAGTGTTAACGAGTCCTTCGATCGCGCCACTTTTATACAAAACAAGTGAAACAGCGGCACGTGCGGCAATCATTTCGGAGCTAATCGAAAAGTACTTCACAAATTCCGATGTATTTTTGAGACTCAAGCTGACGATTCTCCTAAAAAAAAGAGCAATGCAGTGAAGAAAACAAAATAGAGCGTGTCCATTATTTTGCTCGCCACGCGCGCTTTTCATGAACTCGCTATAACTCCAGTTCACTCGGGAAATTGCGATGTGCGGTAGTAAAACCTCAGAAACTGCTTTAGGAGGTGAAAGGAATCTTTCAGACTCACACTAGTGAGAACGACGATTTTTCATTTCGCAGGCATTCCGCAGGGCTTTGAATAGATGCGTGCTGCTGATGTGGGGAACGTCGCAATTCCCGCAGTCGCGTGCACAAATTGGAGAGAAGTCATGCCGACGGGGGGCGTGAAATCGAATTTTCTGTTTTGGCGATAACTTTCTTCAGAAAAAAAAAATTATTGCGCTGGCTGCATCGCTTTGTTTTTTTTTTTTTTCACTGTTTTACGGTTAAACGGGGGGAATTAATTTTCATCGAACCTAAGCTCTACGTCATCTATCTATTCTTCTCATTTACTTCCTCCTCAACCTGAATGCTCACTCGTCTTATTCGACATAACTTGAACGTTGTCTGAGCATTGAATGTCCGAAAATATTGAAATTTCGCTACGCTATAAAAAGTATATATTACTGGCACTAACGCCCGCACGCCAAAAAACTGAAAGTGATATAACAAAGCTTAGCCTTGCAGAGAACACTAGGCTGACAATTTTTGTGCCCGCGACGCTACAAGTGTTTTACACGGATGGCTCACCAGACAGAACCAACTCTAAGAAAAAAGAAGAGTATGCGTAACACTTTTCGGCGAGTCCTTACTTGCCACGTAAATGACTCTCCTAAAAAAAGACACGTCACCTCTCTTTTGAGTCCACGACTCTCCCACGAGAGAAGAATGATCTTCAATGAGAGTTGACGCGTCTCTTGAAAGAGAGCCATATACGTGGCAAGTAACGACTCCGAAAAAAGGGTCAAATGACTCTTTTTTTCTTCTAGAGCGCAGAATGAGAACAGTCGGTGTCGGTCTATGTTCAAGTGACAGAAACAAAGGACACATAATATCACTACATTATTGGTAACACATCACAGTGTCGCGCAAGAGCGAGGCAGTGAATGCAATAGCATCGAACGGCAATGTTCTACGTAGTAAGGCTGAGAGCTGGCACTTTTTGGTCCGATCTCGCGAAACTCTACAATTTATGCATGGCTTGAACTGACTTAAAGGGGCCCTGCCAACACTTTTTGAGCATGGTCAGAAAACGCTGCCGGTCGGTAGTCGAGGCTCCCGAGAACACGCGAGCCAAATATTATAGCGCTGCACGCGGCCTGGAATTCACAATAAATTCTCAAAGTCAGCTAAAAACTGCTTTCTCTTCTCTCGACAAATGACGCTACAAGCTCAAAAATCACTCGTCACAGCCATTGTATCAGTCATTGGCTGAATTGAGCATGGCGCGCTCGGTCGTTACTGGGGCCGCCGCGGGAGGCCGCGACTTGTCCACGCGTGCACGCGCGATCGCACTGAAAAGCCACGTGTTCGAAGAAAAAAGAAGAGAAAAAACTTCCCCATCTCCCGCTAAAGGGAGCCATGTGTGGATGCGAAGCAGCGGAGAGATGGTTAGTTTGAGCGGGAGATTGTGTAATTTTGTTGAGAGGATGAATGAGAATGTATAAGAGAAGACGGAGAATGTGATGGTTGCGTGTTTATTTAGGGAACGTATGCGATTCCTAGCGTCGATGCACGAAACGCTTTGAAGACGACGGCCTCGTGATCGGTGAAGCGGACCAGCCAATCGTTCGTCGTTATATCCACGTTGAAATCACCCGCAAGTACGAAGGGCGCGTGTCTGTATGTGTTTGTGTACTGTGCCATGGCCTGTTCTAGGAAACATTCGACGGTCCCTCTGAAAATGTTGGGTGCGAGATACATTGTTATGATTACGATGTTGTTGTCGTTGTCAAAGTAGAGTCTAACGGCCGAGTGCTCTCCGTTCTGTGCTTTGCCGGTAGGTTGTAGATCTAAGGCTTTTGCGTGGAGATGGCGTTTGACGTATATGGCGACACCACCGGCAGGACGTTCTGCCTCCTCAGTACACGCGATCGCTTCGTAGCCGTTGATCTTCGGTCTTGCGGCGTTCCACGTTTCTGCGAGACACAGTACGTACGCTTTGGTTAGGACGCGATCACGTTCGATGTCTCTGGCGTGTGCGTTGAGGGACGGGCTGTTTAGCAGCGCTATAGTGAACTCCGTTTCGGGGCCGACGTCCTCTCGGAAAGCGCGGAGGTAACGCCGTATGACGGTGTCGAGACGATGATTGTCGAGGCGTTTGAATTCGTCGAACATGTTCTTGTACACGTTGTCGTTCTTGTGGTGGAAGCGATGGTCACCGGCAGCGTTAGTCAGGTAGAGGTTTTGAATGTTGGTGCAACCTGCTTAAGGCAACGTAGACGAGTTTCTGTGGGTGCGTCTTCGAGTATTCGTATACAATGGAAGAGTAGGTTCCTCCCTGGGACCAGTACGGTTATGGCGCTCGCCTGGACCAGGGGTTTGCATGCGACACCGCTGTTGCGGTGGATCGTCAACGTGACGTGCCGCGGCTCTATGGGTATCCACGTCGTGTCAACGTCATAGCCCAAACGTTTCGCCTCGCTCACTGCGTGGTTGGAGCGAAGTCGAGCGAGCTTCCCCGTTTTGGGAACGTCGAACTGTAACCACAATCATCTGGGAAACGCGTCTTCTTCGTCTTGAATGGGATTGCTGTGCGACTCTTCGTTCCCACAGTTTTAGGGTTCCCACTGCGCCATTTACGAGGTCCGTCGATGGCGTCTATGTTAGCCGTTAACATGTAGGGCTTGTTGTAGACTATTAGGAATTTGCTTGGGTAGGTTAGCGAATTCTGCGTTAGACATCATGGCCACCTTCTCCTTTGCCTTGTCCATGGCTTCTTTCGTTGCGCATCCTGGGCTCGCACTACTTGATGTTGTTGTTGGTCGTTGTTGTCGGAGCAATTGGCCGCCACGAAGGTGTTGAATGTGTTGATGTCTTCGTTACTATAGAAGAGGCGAACTGCTGCTAGAGCGCGCCTCCTCCGCGGTAAGGAAGCGACTCTCCATTAAGGCCACTTCGTTGTCGTCGAGAGCCCTTCCGTCTCCTATCTGGTGGTGTCGGACGCGGGACGCGTTTTTAATTTGCTACACATGAATGAAGACGTAATTTTTGCACGTGACTGAAGAAAAGGTACTGTGACCCAGATTTGAAACTCCTCCTCCTTTGTCTAGGCAAATGTCGAAGCGATTCGATGTCCCGGCACTCGGTGATGGAAAGTACACTGATGTCCTCCGGTACAAAGGGTCGCATGTCGTTAAAATCCCATCGCTTCCTCGGACAATTGCCTCCCAACGATGAGCGGTTGCATTTCGGTCATCGATGTTTAACGCAAGCTGTCCACCTGAGACCTTCGATAAAGGTTCATTCTTTTGGAAATGCGTGCGGCACATTTAAAGTAAGTGCACGTCTTCTTGCCACGTTCAAGTGAACCCACTCGCTCTGTCTTGAAGCAAGTATTTCGGTAACGCTCAATGGCACTCCGCAAGAGCTGGTAATGCGGCAAAGATTACATAGATTGAAAGCGCAAAACGTAAGGTCCGTGTGCCACGCTCGAGAAGTCGTATGATCGTTGAACGGGCGAGTGTCGTTTGGGTCTTCCATGCGTCTAATGATGAGTCATTAATTATCACGGGAGCTTCGTAGCGCACCAACATTTATGCACAAATGAAGTCGTTCTGAAAAGCATAGGTGAAGCATTGCGTGTTGTAAGTTCAGTGATCGCTTTTTCTTTCTTTTTTTTTTTACATTTACACGACATGGTGCACATACAAAGGGTCGATGTTGGCGCTGTCATTAACTATATGTCCCTATATTTTATTATCTCATCTGCGAGGAACAGGTGCGCTTACGTCGAATGTGAGAACGGGAGATCATTGCGATGGCGCTTACTTTTATCGAAGGTAACAGGTGTAAACGAACAACACTTGACGCAATATAGATAGATCTGCACTGCTGAGCTCACCAGGAAGGTGCTTCGCTAGGCATATTTTGATAATTCGATAGCTTATTCGCTGAACAAGTGTGCATAATAACTTAGTTCACGAGTGAAAAACAGCGCTAAAAGACGGGAAAAGAAAGAACACGGGACCACGGCGCTGCGGGACCACGGGACCACGGGACCACAGCGCCGTGGTCCCGTGTTCTTTCTTGTCCCGTCTTTTAGCGCTGTTTTTCA
Source organism: Rhipicephalus appendiculatus (assembly GCA_030522465.1). Taxonomy (NCBI): domain Eukaryota; kingdom Metazoa; phylum Arthropoda; class Arachnida; order Ixodida; family Ixodidae; genus Rhipicephalus; species Rhipicephalus appendiculatus. The sequence continues at coordinate 190,926 of JALIZH010007272.1, forward strand.
CTCGTAATCATGAACCAACCAGCCCAAATGCGTACCTTACTGCAGTAACTTAGTTCAATCTAGCTATTTTTCAGGCAAATACGGCATTTAATTTCTGCCCCTGACGCAGGACTCTGTTCTGCAGAGTGCGGAAAACTGGCCTTCTTTATTTCATAATTTGATAGGGTTATCATCAACAAACGACTTCCTTTCTTTGTTCTTACGTACTGAGCTCTTGTAATTAAACTACCATCCTTAGCTGCTTTGAGGCCCTGAAAAGATTTCGCCATTCAAGCACCATTCAAATATGTTAAGGAGCATGCCTTATATGCCTCATCGAACGCGTAAAGTGACAGTAGGTCGTTAAATCAGTAAAGGTGAAGTAAATCAATATAAGTGAAATAAAATCGTCCTTTATGTGATGACGTCATCATAAGACGTCACTATGGTGTCACAGGCCGCCATAATTGGAGACGTAATCATTACGTCACTGTAAGGTAACATAACCTGACGTCACATGATAACGTCATCACCAGACATATACAGTGAAACCTCGGTGATACGAATCTCACGGGACCACCAAAAATATTCGTATCATCCGTAATTCGTATCACCAGAAAGCATGAAAAATTAGCATGCGACAAAAGAAAGCTGGCGTACATTTTCATTTACTGTTTTTCAGGTCCGCAGGAACGTCAGAAAAAATCTGAATGATTGTCAGTTAAGTTTTTAGATGTCGGCCAATCACACCAGCACTCCTAAATATACGGCCCGTATGCGCGTGTTTAATTAAATGAACCACGTTGTGACCGCGACGAAGTAGCCCCTTCCAAATTTCAGTTTGCTTTTTCGCATTACACCAGAGTACTGCGGCGAAAGAGTAACAGAAAGAAGCGCTTTGGCGCGATAGATCAACGCCACAAAATTTCAGAACCACGGTCCTATGTTATGAGTTTGTTATCGCGGAGGTGCTGGGGATGTTCTTTGGAAGATTTGCAGCCTGCCCGCACAAGCGCGACCTCAACAATCACGTACGTTAACACAGCGATTTTGACGATTTTGGCGGTGCGGCAAGCATGCCCGCACTTGCGTTCCCGCGCTCGCGTGTTTGGCGCGTCTTGCGCGACAGCGCGGACAGCACCTCGTCGTACCTGGGCGGTATCGTACGTTTGTATCAAACGTCGCGGGGTAAAAATCGGTTCGCAACAACCGTACTCCATTACATTGCAGGCCAATGGGCCTTGGCCGTGACCAAAGAAAAATTCATCACCCCGAAATTCGTACGAGCGGTGTTCGTATCACCAAGTACTGTAGTCGCTCGGTTAAAGGTGGGTTGATCCCGGCGGCACTAATAACCACGTGACATGGACAAAGCTATCGCAGGAAGGGGGGGCATGGATCAATACAATCAACTGCGAAGAAGAAGAAGAAGAAGAAGGCTTTAGCATTCGAGTCTTCTTAGGCGACTGCATAAGGGACAATGTGGCTTTTCATTTTCATTTGTAGCCTGGCGAATACTAACAACTGCCATATCCTGATTGCAGGAAATGAACAACGTTCCTTCGGGAAAGAAGCGGAGGAGCAGATAAGGCGTTATAAACTGAAGACGGACCTAGCTTTGCGAGATCTGCGGTCTAATTCTATTACTCGGAACCATTTACGAGGAGCGGCCGAGTCCGAAGCCCGTCACAACACAGACAATTCTAACCGCAAGTACAGCTTTGATGTAAGGTGCAACACGCTTGCTATTCCAGCACTTCAGCGTGGTGACACTGCGTCTCCATATCAATGGATCAATTGAGAAGGGACATCCCTACAGTCCTCCCTTGTCAAGCTCTCTTTTTTAGTTTAATTAAACTGTACTGGTGAAAGTTCCCTCACTTGCAGGCGACTAACAACGCTAACAGATTGTGTGGAAGATATTACGGTCATAGACGTACTACCGCAAGCGACACCACAGTTTTTTTTTCCGCGCTGCTGCGTTTGTTTGTTTTTTCTTGTCGAACTGAAAGCGTGCACTGTGTTTATTTTATATATTTCAATTTTTGTCTTCCTTGTTCTATTCTTACAGACAAATATTTCATTAGACGTACGGGCCCTGAACTGACCTTGTTGAAAGATGATCCCCGCTCTTAACATCTCTGTATATGGTTCCTTCGCGATATGTGCTTGTAATGTGTGTGTATCAGCGTTGCTGATCTTGTTGTTCCTTTTCTTGTTATTGATAACTGCTGTATATTTACCGTGATGTACCAACTAAGGAATACTCGAGAAACAGAAGTATACATTTCTGTAAACTTACCGCGGGACGAACAACAACACGTATGTTGGTAACGCAGCTGTTCCTTGTGTCTGTCTCCGCGAAATGTGCGCTGTATTTTGCCTTGTGATGTTCCTCAAGGGAAGATTGAAACGACGCTGCATGCAATGAGGGCCCTCTGACGCAAGGCTCTATTACATTCACCCACATTCTTTGAACGAGGACATGTTTTCAGATAGCACGATTATCTAGATGTCAATGACCATCAAACACAATACAGCGATCAAGATCATATGTTTCCTGCCAAGTCGGGAAAGAAGCAAACACGTTACGCTAACCTGACCATACAGCTAAAGCTGGCTTGTCTACTGTTTTAGCTGCCGATCCTCAGTCGTATATAAAAAGAAACGGGAAAAGAGCGCAACAAGAAAACGCGCATCGTTGCTGGAGAGAAAGCGATAGAGGAAGGGGACCAAGTTTAGGATCGTACAATAAATAAATGAAAATAGACGACGGAAACCAGAATTCTCCAGAACAGGCAAATAAAAAAAAAAGAGTTGTGTAATTTGTATTTCTACTTTCCCAGCGGCTGGAGTCCCTTAAGGCCAGCACCGAGCTAAGCTTTCTGGAATCCGAGGGAGCAGCTGTTTTGGTGCAAGAAATGCAGAACAAAGCCGGGAGCACCGGAGCGCTCTCTGAGCCCCAAGGGACACCAATGTTCACTTTACCGGTCCCGAAGTACTTATACCAATGTCTGACTCATCCATTTTGTCTTGAATGCTGGAACATTGCTCTGATATAGCTTTTGTCTACTGGTCAGCGCTAAAAAAAAAGAAAAAAAAAGAAAAAAAAAAACAACGATGTTTATTTCTTTTTTTATGTATATTATAGTCAGCACTGGAAACACATCTAATTAAATTGATCTGTTCCTGAAGAAGCATTGATTCCTACCTAATGCGCGTGCATCTTTTTTCCGGTTTTTCATGCATCAAATATAGAGTATTTGCAATATTTTGACGCGTACTCTTTTTCGTTAAATGTCGTAGCTCATACAAGATACCCCTTTCTGGCATTAATCTTGCGGCAAAACAGCACTGTGTGTTTGAGTCCCTGTAATACACCACGCGTGAGCAACGCACACGGTCGTTACTATAGAGCAGCAGTAGTAGTGACGCAAGAATGAAATACGAAAGACGAAAGTGTTCGTCTTTCAGAGGCGAATCGAGGGCAGAGCCAAAGCAAAGGATCGACGTTCACGGCGCCGCAGGCCTCGCATGCCGCACTGTCGGTCACTGCAATTAATGTTGTGTATGGCTTTGTGAAAGCAAACCCTAGCATAAGCCGAACAAGAAGCGCAGCTTCACGTCGACGAAGTCCAGATGGTGGTCGGAGGTCCAGTACAGGGTTTATTTGGTGGAATCGCGTATGTGTTACGCTTGGCGTATTCCATTCCACCAGACAGAGGCTGCCTGCAAGGTGACGAAGCTGCCTTGCAGCTTCTGTCCTTGAAAGGGAATCGACATGGTGAAAATCGATAGGGATAAGTGTGAGAGTGTATATACGTACAGACACACGCGCGCACATACACACACACACACACACACACACACACACACACACACACACGAGCGCCCACATGCACGCGCACAGGCACGCACACGCACGCACGCACGCACACAAGAACACACATACTACGCACACACGCACGCGCACGTACACGCTCACACACGCAAGCAACACTTTCGTAGGTGTGTTTTCTATCATGTAACTGAAATAGCTTCAACGATTCCGCATTTCAGAAGTTCAGCTCAAGAAAGCTTCTGAAAGCAAGGATGTTAGGCTTGCAAATTATGACTTGCAAAAGTTTGTTCGTGGCTCCTTTGCATATCTGAATATTTCCCTCTTTGTAAGAAAACAACTGGGGCAGCTGGGTTCCTGCCTCTAATATTATCTGGCTCTCCTGAAAGCGGGTCAGTAAATACACCTGGTGCCAGGGTTTCTCTAAAAAACAAACAATAAAAAAAACTTCGAATTCTTGTACAAAGGCTTACGAGGTGGCTGAGCTCAGCGGATGAGTGATGGACACCTTTATCTCAAAGTTCGGCAAATGGGGCGTTCAATTTTTCAGCGAAAGCTATTACGAGCTTTCCAAAATTACGCAAAATGTCGGTGGCAGGAGACGACGTATCCCATCTTAAGTGGGCTTATTGAAACTGAAAAATTGTGTGTACAAAATTTGAAGCGATAGACGTCAGCGGGAGAATAATGCATGGCGTCGTAAGTATACATGAATAACGATAAAAAAAGTAATTGAAGAAGTATGCTTAAGAATCAAGGACAAATTCGGAACAGTATGCACGAATCGAGTGAACTGCTGCAGTAGTTCCCGAGTTGTACAGCATACATACATACATACATACATACATACATACATACATACATACATACATACATACATACATACATACATACATACATACATACATACATACATACATACATACATACATACATACATACATACATACATACATACATACATACATACATACATACATACATACATACATACATACATACATACATACATACATACATACATACATACATACATACATACATACATAACATGTCCTAAGTTATATCATATTATATAACTTTGGGCCCGTTGGCACTTTGGACCTTTTAGCGCAGAAAATAACACGATAACACGAGGACAGCGCGATATGCTACAAAGACAGGAGCTACATACATACAAAGAACGTTATTCGAGTCCTGAGGGACAAGACAAAAGAGGCCAAGAGACCTCCCCAATCAAGTCGGTGGCTCCACCCATGTCGGAACCGGGAGATGATGACTCTCGGCGACGACACGAGCCCTCTGGACGGCCTGGAGTTGATGCGTGAGATCCGGACTGCGCAGTCGCTCATCCCAGGTGGCCGCATCATGAAGAGTGGAGCCCACGTTATATGGGCACAGCCAGAGCATATGGTCGAAGGAGCAGGTAGCGTGCCCACATTTAGAGCACGACTGTGGAAAATCGGGATTGGACCAACTGAAAGCTCTAGGAGTAAGATAAGTGCGTGTCTGCAAAAGTCTGAGAGTAACGGATTGGGCTCTGTTTAATTTGGGGTTCGGCGGAGGGAATGTTCGCCTACCCAGCTTATAGTGAGACGTAATTTCGTTAAATGTTGTTAAAGGGTCTTTAATGAGGCAGTCCTGTGACTGAGCCGGTCTGTTATTCCCAGCGCGGTACGTGAGCTCTCGCGCTAGGGAATGAGCCCGCTCGTTGGGATTGCATCCTGATATACATTCTACGTGAGCAGGGAACCACGAGATGTGGTGACCGCTGAGCTTTTCATTTGTTCCTCCTTGCATAGATTTGTGAACGATGCTAGCGGCTTGGCCTGATATTAAAGCATTTGAGTAGTTTCTGACCGCCGTGCGCGAATCCGAGTAGACGGTGACGGGTTGTTTAGCCGTATGAAGGGCCAGGGCTATGGCGGTCTCTTCCGCCACATGTACATGTTTTGTTTGCACTGATGCTGCATTGATTAGTGTTCCTCGCGCGTCAACAACTGTTATAGCGAATATTTCTTTTCCCTCGTATTGGGCTGCATCGACAAACAAAACGTCAGCCGTGTGTGGGCCGAGTCTCCTGAGAACAGCCTTTGCACGAGCGACTCTCCGACCCTTGTTATAGATAGGGTGGATGTGTCTCGGAATCGGCTCCACTATTATGCTTTCGTTTGCTTCTCTAGAAAGAGGGTGCACATTTTGCATCGAAACTAAGGGTGATATGCCTGCCTCGTCAAGAATTTTATTTCCCGGCCTGGTTGACGATAATCTACAGACTTGTGCAGCAAAGTGAGCCTCAATTAGTTCTTCAACTGTATTATGTAGTCCTAGCTCTAAAAGCCTCTCCGTGCAGGTGGATTGCGGTAGGCCAAGCAGCCTCTTAAGACCGGTTCTAATAAGTGTATCCAGCTTATTTTTTTCCACCTTACTCAGCTTGAGGTAGGGGGGCTGAGTAATTAACATGGCTGATGAAAAAGGCGTCAAACACCCTAAGCAGAATATCTTCTTGGAGTCCTCCTCTTTTGCTAGTCACCCGAGAAATGAGTCTGAGTAAGTTGTTTGCCTGCGCTCCGATCTTGTTAATCGCTTCCGAGTTACAACCTTTGGCATTGATTAGGAGTCCCAAAATTTTGACAGAACCCACCCTTGGAATGGGTTGGCCTTGCGTGGTCTTAAGTTGAACTGGTAGAGTCTCCAGAGGTTCAAGGTTTCGGACTCCTTGCCTAACCTGTCTGAAGAGTAAAAGTTCAGATTTTGCCGGCGATAACTTGAGTCCCGTTGGAACCAGGAACTCTTCCGTTACATCTAGAGCCGCTTGTAAGTACTGTTCCAGGTCCGCAAGCGAACCTCCTGGGGACCAGATTGTAATGTCATCTGCATAGATGGTATGTCCGATCCCTGGGAGCTCAGCAAGTTTGTTGGATAGACCGTGCATAGCTATATTGAAGAGAAGAGGAGGTAAGACCGACCCCTGAGGAGTGCCACGATTGCCTAGTTCATAGGTCGCACTCGAGATCGTACCCAGTCGCAGGTTTGCCTTTCTGTTTGAGAGGAAAGCGAGGGTGAAATTGTAGAATTTTTCTCCTAGATTAAGGGAGGAGATCTCTCCCAGAATATGCTCATGCGAGACCGTATCGAATGCCTTGGCAAGGTCGAGCGCAAGTATTCCTTTAACATCGCGAGAGGGGTTCTCAAGTATAGCCCTCTGGATGAGTAGCATAGCGTCTTGCGTGGAGAGCGCTTTCCTGAAGCCAATGAGGTTGTGCCTAAAAAGTTCGTGCTTTTCAATGTGGCCTGTAATACGATTGTGTATCGCATGTTCGGCCACCTTCCCAATGCACGATGTAAGGGAGATTGGGCGTAAGTTATCCATGTGCGGGGGGCTTCCCCGGTTTTGGGATTAACACCACCTTTGCTGTGCGCCATTCTATCGGAACTCGTCCAGTGCTCCAGATCTCGTTGATTTCTTTTGTGATGATTTCAATGGCCTTATCATCGAGATTACGCAGGAGTTTGTTAGTGACTCCGTCTGGCCCCGGGGCAGACCTGCCATTTAGGCTGAAAAGAACATGTCTGATTTCATACTCCGTGAATGGCTCGTCCAACTCCGGCCTATCTAGACCTGTATACGTAGCTTGTTCCTGATCTTGATCGATATTATGTGGAACAGCGTCTTTAAGGGGTAGATAGGTGCAGGCCAGGTTGCTAGCAATCTGCGTCTCCGTGAGGCCGAGAGCAATCTGTTTCTTGATAAGCCTGTCTGTAGCTAAACTAGTAGTGCTCCTCGAATGTTTATCGTTGAGGAGGCTTTTGAGTAGGTGCCATTTACTGCCTCGTCTCATGCGACTATCCGTTTCGTTACATTTGTCATTCCACTGCTGAACAGCAAGTTGTTTGGAGTAGGTCTCAATTTCCTTGTTAACCGAGGTTACCTTAGCCCTGAGTCTACGGTTTAGTTTTTGCGTTTTCCATCTATTTGTGAGGGCATGCTTGGCCTCTAACAGGTGTGCTAGTTTAGAGTCCATTTGAGGAACCTCAAGCTGCGTCGTTATTTCCTTCGTAGCACTTCTAACTGCTTGCTTTAAGTTGTGGATTAGATGAGCATAGCTTTCTTCTGGGGGAGCTGTCTCGCCTCTGATCTTTCTAAAAAGATCCCAGTCGACGTATTCATACTTAAGTGGTGTTTTGGGTTTAACCCGAATTGTAATCTCTATGATAAAATGGTCGCTGCCTAAATCTTCCTGAAGGTTGTCCCACCTGCCATCAGTGTTACGTAGGAACGCGAGGTCAGGCGTGGTGTCACGGCTGACCGAATTGCCCCTTCTTGTAGGGAACCTGGGATCCGTGATGAGCGTCAGATTACACTCGGCTGCGCAGTTAGCTAGGCTCCTGCCTTTCTTGGTGCTATATCCGTATCCCCATTCCGCATTGGGGGCGTTGAAATCACCTGCCACCAACAAAGGCATGTTGTTGGCCAATTTAATTGCGGCATTGCATAGGACATCAAAATCCCGCCGTTTGTCGACAGGGGCGCTGTATACATTGAGAATGAAAACGTTGGCTTTGCTCGTGCGACCGGGTATGATTTCGATCAGCTGTGCCTCGAGTCCGACCTTGTATTTAGGTACATCGTGTTCAACAAAAGAAACGTTTTTTGCTATCAGGGTAGCTGTACCTCTTCCCTTTTCGCTCCTATGTGAAATAGCGTGATAACCGGGTAAAGAGACGTTTTTGTCCCCTAATGTTTCTTGTAACAAAATTACCTGTGGCTTCTCAGCCATTGATCTAATGAGTTGGCTTAGCGGGGCCTTGCGCCTCTGGAAACTAGCACAGTTCCACTGCCAAATTTTAAGGTTGCAATTCTGTAAGTTAGCCATTTTGCCTACTGCGTAAAATCATTCAGCCCTTTGGCACCACCATGGGAGTTTGGATTGGCTGGGGGCGGTTCCGACTGAATCATTGGTCTACTTTTCGAATGAGCCTTCGGCCTTTCCAAGAGCGATAACCTGCTCTCCAAAGAGGAAAACATTTCCATCATTTGTTCCTGCATTCTATTCAGGGTCCTCTCTATGCCCGTTAATTTACTCTTACTCTTCTTCTCGGTGGGAGGAGCCGAGGCTGTAGAGGGAGTTTCGCTAGCCTCCGTCATCTCGTCCTCCTCCTCGGATTCGCTTATCGGCTCTGGGTTTGGTGCTTTACGTTTCAGTTTTCCCGCGAGCGGGGTAAGATGTTTTGACTTTTCCTCGTCACGGCTTGAGATTTTCCCTCTAATGCTATTGAGTGCTTCTTTAAGTTCCGCGAGCTCACGTCGAAGTTGCCTATTTTCTGCCTCGAGTGATTGAATTCGAGGATCGACCATATGCTCTGGCTGTACCTCACCTGTTGTCTTCTTGCTTTCCGTACCCTTGGAGGATGATCTTGCCGTTCCCTTGACCTTGTCAGCCCACGAGGTCCCCTGCGCGGACTGGGAACGGGATCGAGAGCGGGATCTCGATTGGGAGGCGTCATAGTTGTCACCTTGTCGCGATGATCCTGATCTTCTCGAGCGTGACCGTCCTCGCGAGTGGTAGCGCCCTCTAGAGTGTGAGCGGGTCTTGAGTATGGAGCCTCCGCTTGCAACCGGCGTCGGTGACATATTCGGTGTATCACTTGTGCTGAGGCCACAGATGTCATACTTCTCCGCCATCTGTTCTTTCCGCACTTTTTGTCGGCGTCTTCGGCGCCGGCGTCGTACGATGTATGGAATCTGGTACCTGTGCTTGCATGTACGATCCCCTGTGAGATGAGGACCACCACAGATTTCACACTTGGGTGTACACTGGTGGTCGTCCAGCTCTCCGATGTCCATAGACTTGGGCTTGCCGCAGCCTCGGCACTTGGCCTTTTCTTCCTCGTTGCTAGGACAGACGTCGGCTCGATGACCCACGTGTCCGCAGTCGTAGCACACGTCAACTTGCCGTTTGTATAGAAAACACGGCACGAGTGCCGTACCGCATGCAACAGAATTGGACACGCGCATGCCGTCGAAGAGAATCACCACAACGTGCGTACTCTTGATTCTTCTCACCTCGAGTACCGTGGGGTTTCGTGCAGTAACGATCATTCTCTTCAGCGTTCCTTCATCGAGCGAGGGATCGATGTTGCGGATGACTCCTTAGCATGTGTTTTCGGGAGCGGCGATGTACGCCGAGGCCTCAAAAGTCCCAAATTTAGTGTGCAGCTTGCTTATGCTCACGTATGCTCTTGCATTGAATTCGTGCGGAGTAGAGATGATGAGAATGTTTTGTACCTTGTTCGGGCATACGGTGTCTTCACACGTCTGTTGCTCAGTCAGGGCCGCCGCCATGGCCAAGGCTTGAGCAAGAAGTACGACGTCGGCTTTGGATACATCGAGTCCACCCTTTGGGCGTATGATGACCTTGATTTCATTTCTTGGGAGCTTCGGAAGTCGCGAAGCTTCCGTGACTTGCTTGATCAGACTTTTCGTCGGTCCATTGGCCGTGCGGTAGCCCACCGACGCATTATTCTTGCCATGACCTGAAGGCGGCGGCCTCTTCGTCGCCGGTCCTCTCCGAGAGCCAAGGGCAGTAGTCCACCCAGCACCGTCGAACTCGTCCGGGTTGACGTCCATGCCTTCTACGGTGACCGTACCGGGCATGGTGACACTGTAGCACAACACGCTTTAGGGGGGGGGGGGAGCTACGGTGAGACTTTGCCCTCTGAGCACGCCAATGGGCAACTCTGAGCACGCCTATGCCAATACTACTGTCAATACCTACGGGTATGCTGGGGTGGCGTCAGCGCAATATCTACCGGGGGGTATTGAATCTGGATGGCATTATTTATCAGCAGATCGGACCACGTCAACAACGCGTCGCCGGGTCACAGCGAAGCTCTCGCACTTGTGGGTCATCAGCGATGTGCCAAAGGAAAGCATCGTTTCGGTGGTTAGCGCGTATTCTTCGCCTCCACGAAGGTTAATGGTTCAGGATAGCCTTAGGACACTGGCCGAGACCGTCCTCGGCACGCAAAGCATTGAGAGCTTTGTTGCGCTTCTTGCGGGCAACTGGTCTCAGAGACCGACTCTAAGCAGTGTCGTTTATCGTATTAGTGTGTTCCTTTTTTCTTTTTTTTTTCTCCTTTTTATAACATCTCTTTTCTGTCATCTTTTATTCCCCTTACCCCCCTTCCCCAGCACAGGGTAGCCAGCCAGTCTGAGAACTGGCTAACCTCCCTGTCCTTCCTTTTCTCCTCTTCCTCCTCCTCCTCAGGTTAGCCGCGTGGTTGCCCGGACACCGGGCCAGAAATTAATGAGCTTTGCAAAATTGTTGACAAGGCGACTGTTACGCCGGCTTCACGTCTGATCAGCGCTCACGCAAGCGAGGATGTGACCGCGCATGCTTACTCGCACGACCCTGCTATTGAGCGGTCCTGAACTCTCGGAACTTTCGCAAAGGTCTTGCTTGGTTTAGAAAAGTTTCTCATTGATTCAGCAAACTTAATCGCCTTTCGATAGACCTTAAGATAGGGCAAGGCCACCATTAGGAGGTGCGGCAGTTTCGTCCCGCCGATGGCGGTAATTTAGCCTCGTTAGCTCAGTTATCGGTGCGGAAGCAGCGTAGGTTAACTCAATTTAAACATGCACTGTCGTGGCATTTTCTCTGTAATCATCGAAATACGAATATTCATCTAAGTTATCACTTTCATGACTAATGAAGCGAGGATGCAAATATATATTAATGTATTCCCCGACGGTGATGAAATTAATAATAATAATAATAACAATAACATAACAATAATGCGTGCCTGACGGACTTTCGTTCTTTCTTTCCTTCTGTCTTTCCTTCCTTCTTTCTTTCCTTCCTTCCTTCCTTCCTTCCTTCCTTCCTTCTTTCCTTCTTTCTTTCTTTCTTTCATTCATTCTTTCCTTTTCTTTTTATTAAATGTGTTTAAGGAGAGGTTGGTGCCTATACATGGCTGCGGCTACTCCTCTTCCCTTAGTTAATAATTTGCGTCACGAACTTATGCATAACAGTATTGTGAACTTCAGGCACAACAATGTCCTTTTAAAAGGAATGTTCTCACTTCATGAGCAATGTCCACGCGTCAACAACAATGTTCACACACAAGACACACAAGAAACGTTCGCACTTTGCAGAAGAGTTCATCTCTCAGTCCTTCATATAATGCGATCACCAACCAGTCCCTGGGCACTTGCCCGCACACAGCTGTCTTGAATCACGAGATACAACACGAAACATGTGACCAGAAGTATGTCAATGCGAACAATAATTACCAATTTGAATCAGTACCGTTTTGATATTTCCGACTCTTCTAAAAACTGTACTAGAGCACGTGCAGCAATCTTTTGAAGAGTTTCTGTCGGCCATGGACCCAAAACTTTTGCTAGTGATAGCGGCCGTCTATCCAATCTGTTTAGCTTTTCTCAAAACTTTTTATGGGGAACAGCATAATTTTTGCAATGTAGAAGGAGGTGTTCTATGTCTTCTTCTGCCTCTTCACATGTGCATGTAGCAGAATTAGTCTTTCTTATCCTATATAAGAAGCTCTTGGTGTAGGCAGTGCCTAGACGAAGTCTATGAATTAATGTTTCTTCCTTCTTTCTTTCCTTCTTTCCTTCCTTCCTTCCTTCCTTCCTTCCTTCCTTCTTTCCTTCATTCCTTCTTTCTTTCTTTCATTCTTTCATTCTTTCCTTCTTTCATTCTTTCCTTCTTTCTTTCTTTCCTTCTTTCTTTCCTTCTTTCCTTCTTTCTTTCTTTCTTTCTTTCATTCTTTCCTTCTTTCTTTCTTTCTTTCTTTCTTTCTTTCTTTCTTAATACATGAATATTAAGATGCGTATTTTGTGCGCAAAATCTTGTCCGGGTAAACTTTCGTTAAGCAGTCCAATAACACACTGTGAAATTATTAAGCCCTGAGAGACGTCGGTTGACAGCTGCTTGTACTTTTCTTTCAAGCTCTATCTAGTCCTTGAAGTGGGGAGTTTTAGATCTTTGTCACTATTCCGGCGGCAAAATACACATCACTTGTAAAAAGAGATCCATTTCTGGCCGGGTTACAGCATCGGCAGACTTTGACTTCTTACACTGGTTGTGAGGGCAAAAAAAAAAAATCCCTAGATATAGATGCATTTTCAAGATTTACACGAGAAAGCGCAAAACTTTGCAGGGTTGGCAAACACTATTCGCATATTAGTACGGTGCATTCATCTTTAAACTTTGATCAGCACCATAATAATGCATGTATTACGTTTGTCTGCGCACCTGTATACACATCTGACGAATGCATCTTCCCTGTCCGACACAGCTCGACACTTAAAGCGCGCTGCTCAAACACAAAGAAAGACTCATGAAACGAATACACAGAACGAGCGCGAACAACTGTCATAATTGTTTCTTCGTGTATGAGCAGCGCGCTCCTTTCATAAACGCGGCCGCTCACCGTTAGCAAGCTCAAGAACGTACGATCTGTGGCCGAGTGGTTTCGCGCCGCGCGCTGCGGAGCGAGAAGTCGTAGGTTCCATGCCCGGCGATGGAACTTTTTCTTTGCAGTCTGTTAGTTTATATTTTACAACGTCCTATCCGCGACACAAATACGACAGTCGAGCCATGGTGGACCCCGGCATAAAACAGTTTCGTGTTAAAAAAAAAGGGAAGAGTATGTGTTAGTCTTTTTTGGTGACTTTAAACTAGAACGTATGACTCTCTTAAAGAGACACGTTAAATCTTTTTTGAGCCCCACGACTCCTCGACCAGTCTAATGATCTACAAAGAAAGTTCACGAATATTTTTAAAGAGAGACATATACGCGGCAAGTCAACACTCACAAATAAGAGTAATAGATTCATTTTTTTCTTAGAGTGCAGCATATACAAGGCACACTTAACTAGTTATTTAAATTTTCGTTAATATTGAAGAAAAGCTACAGCAGGCGACATCTTATGTCCAGCCAGAAAGCTGGACATAAAATGTACATTGAGGGCCGAGCGATCTGTACGGACGCTACACAGAAAGAAGCGCACTGGGCACTTCGACAGCCGAGACGTTTACTGCAAGCCCAACGAATTGCCGGAAGGGGGAACGTCACTCCAACCGGTAAAAGCGGTCGTGAAGCTGCAGCCGAGCAGTAAACTTGTCCGTGCAAGTAGGTGGACACAAGTGGGAAATGGTGGAGTAACGACAGAGGGGAAGTGGCCTGCCGACGTCGTTCGACATCAATCTAGAATGAAGGGTGGATTGGTCTGGAAGTGCGGCACAAGGTGTAGAAGCAGCAAAGACGAGTGGAAGAGTGGCGCCTTCGATGACCGGGCTTCTTCCGTCCTAAAGCAGTGGTGAGAGAGGAAGTGGTCAAGAGCTACATGGCAAACAGAGAGAAGGCACGCAATAGAAATAAAAATAAATGTAAAGAAATGGTGGGAGGCGCTGTACTCACAAAAAGGACACTTCATGCAGAGCACGTCTTCACTAGTGGCAGCTCTGTCGAGTCTTGCTGCATGCAGCAGGCTTTTCAGCACAGCTCGCATGGAAGTGCTGCCGAATGTAACAGCGCATTCTGAGCACGATAGAGCTCCGCTTCGAAACTTTGGGGGTGCCTCAAAGATTTACCGTATTCGCAGACAGGTAGGAGACGGAGGAGAGACGCGAAGTAGACAATGGCGTTAGCGCGTCCCTCGTACGTTGTTTTCACGTATACATGCTATACGGCCACGCGATGTGGTAATCCGTCAAGTTACGAAAGGATGGCTTCATTGGAGTGATATTCGTGCAATATGGTAAAGATATAGTAACGATATATGTACGTAACCAATACCACCTCGAAAGCAAAAAAACAAACAATGGCTACTCCAAACAAAGTCTTGAAGAACTTTGTACATTTTTATACATGTTCATGAAATTGTCACGAAACACATTTAATTTGAGTATGAAGCGACGAAAAAAAATACATTGAGTACTTTATATTCCCGTACACCTGGTTCGCTGCATAGTATGTTGTTAAGGCGAAAGCCTTAGATGCCTCGTGAAACACGAAAATCGGCCGGTATCCCGCGACGGCGCCTCCCGATGTCGGCGCCAATACGAGTGATGCGAAAGATCATCATCCCGTGATGACGTCGTGATACTACGTAATTATGACGTCACGGATTGTCAGAATTAGGGACGTCAGCGATCTTGGAGGCAGTGGAGAACCACGTCAGGTAGAGAAAGCTTTCGGAAGGTGGTAGTCAGGATCAATGTATAATCGACCCAGAATAAAAAAGAAGGTGGCTTTCGCCTTCCATTAGTCTTAGATGAGTGCGTGCTCTGTGAGGTTTTCAAGACATTATGAGTAATCTTGTTAAAACACTTGTTCCGTTTATCTTCCTCCGTCCTGGAGGCGATTTCTGACTACTTAATGAACGTGCCCGGTGCTTCAGCCTAAGCTCTCTAGCTTCTACTATCATTAACGGCCTCACGGGCTTCTTCAGTAGGAGTATAACACTAATTCGAACTGCCCCGTGTTTAGTCAGAATCCTCAGACTCTAGAGAGCCACGTGTGCATCTTCAAATAACTGCAAGTCAGGACACTCACGAGTTTGCCTATGCTGACGAAAAGCGTCAAAAGCAAGGGCCAGGCACTTTTTCTGAACACTACACGCACTTCAGTGACTACACCTCCCGACCCACCTGAGTAATTTAATTTAGCCCCCCTCTTTCGTAGACGTACGCACGTGCAGAGTAATCTAGTTCGCAGGTGTATTTCCCCGCCTCCTCTTAGGTAAAAGCTATTAGCGAAGAGCGCCCAGCCAATCTAAATGTCATGCTGTTACCAAGAGCTCCACATAAAGTGTTTTGCAATGTCGCGTTCGATTTAATCTCGTGCCAGCGAAGCGTACACCCTACATTCAGGAAAATGATATGCCACTCTTTCATGGACGTAAGAGCCTGAAACTGGCTCCTAGTGCACGTGTATGCACGGAACGAAGCTTGCACTGGAAGACGAAAGGTCGTAAGCAAATATTAATTTGATTTCGTCACAGTGCAGACACGGGCGAACTTAATGAAGGACTCTAGGTCAGCCTAATTGAACCTATGGCGCGTCTCTACCAGCCTCGATGGGCCTTCGGGCAGTTTCGGCTAGGCTTAGCAAATTGTCAGTTTTCAGAACGGTGACGTTGTATGCATGTCCCGGTCAGCTCTTTCAAAGCTAAGTTCGCCTGCGACATGCCGTCAGCGTCGAGTTAGAGCGCGCTTCCCCAGCTGTGCGTTCACGTTGCCGTCGGATGTTGGGCTTAGTCAAGCTGACCGTGCTGGTACGCTTTTTCCGCTCGAATGATGGTTAATTGCTCATTCACGCGAGTTTGAGCGTTGTACCCGTCTGAGTGTTTTCAATAAAATGAGGGAGAAGTTCAAATATCACCCAGATGCGCAGGCTTGATGTTCTAAGAGCAGGTATTGTAATAAAAGTAGGTGCAAGATAGCACAACTTTGATGTCTATAGAGACCGAGTCTAATGTTCAATAAACGCTTTGGTTATACGAGACAAACACTTGTTTCAACAATCGAAACCAGGACTCGAGCTAGCATGCATTACATAGAAATATTGTATATAAATTACATACGTATACTTAAATACTACAGCCACGATACAGCTGAGACTTCTGTAGTTTTGGTTTTTCAGAACAGGGGTCATTGGCGAATATTGGTAAACATTTCATTACAGGCTGTTTTGAAAGGCTACAAACAAAAAGAACTTTGCTTATAATATACGATTCTGAATTCAGAAGAGTCTGTTCGAATGTGTATACTTTTACGGAACGAACAAAATGATTGAGTTGAACGAAATGAACTCTAAACAGAATAATGAGAGGCACGCAATGCTG